>RJVU01042532.1:1957214-1968948 GCA_003731715.1 Anabarilius grahami
TGCCAAAAAAAATTTTATTTAAAATATAAAAAAAATTTAAACTGGTTAAAAAAAAAAAAAAAAAACTAGACTGGTAAGTATATATATAAAAACAACAAATTACCTAAATTTTATTAAAATAAAAAAAGCATTCTAAAGCAAACAGTTTCCCATGCTCTAACCTGTTAAGATTTAATTTCCATTAATATGTTTCACATGAATCCCACACACAGCAATCGATAGCAGCTCTAACAGTCGAACTCTTATCCTGTTAGAGACAGATCTGTGGTTTCCTTCAGTCCTCCAGATCCGTCATATCCCTGAAACGCCACGGCTCTGTGGCCGTCTGTGTCCTCCCTCAGGAGCTCGCTTTCAGTCTGGGATGTTTCTGCATCCATCATACGTGACAGGCCTGTTTGGAAAACACACTAAACATGCTCCTTCTCTGAGAACAGGCTGCTGGGAAGGTAAGATCATGTGACCTGGAAACATGTGAGATCTCGTTAAACTGTTTAGCTCTTTCCACACCAAAGGAATTGACCTATAGGGTAAAAACGAAGGACAGAAACAAAGAAAAAAAAACATGGTATAGTGTAAAGGAATGTTCTGGGTTAAAACAAAGGAAGATTTATGAAGCATTACTACATATAGTTTTACTCGTCCTTCACTATTACAATGTTACTTTTCTGGCTATGCTTTTCAAAACTGTCAGTTTTTTTTTAAGTTTATCCTGCAATGTCTTACAAATACGTATTTCTTTTAAATATGTCATTTTATAAACGTGTTTTTTCTTCTGGTAATCAAGTGAATTATTTATTTAGCTTTTTTTTTTTAAATAGAAATGTATCATTATAAATGTCTTTACTGTCTCTATTGGTCAATTTAATGCATCCTTACTGAATAAAAGTATACATTTCTTTCAAAAAAAGAATTACCCAAACTTTTGAACGGTAGTGTATGTATATGATCTTAGAGCTTAAGTTCTATTGAACCAAGACGAATCCTTTAATATAAATCATGTGAAGGAAAAGCTGTGATATCATTTCGGCGAAAGACAGACCGCAGATCTCCAGTAACGTCTGCCCACGTCTCTCTTCCTGCAGGAAAGCGGCTATCACGTTTGATAATGGACCATTTAACGGCTTTCTCCAGGTAATGAGGCAGATGACTCAACTTCCTGTTAACACAAAGAGCAGTCTGGGAGCGAGACAAACTGACGTAGAGAACGAGACAGCGAGGTAAGAGTAAATACACCAACCTTCTGAAGAGAATTAAAGGGTTTTTGCCAGTGCAAAACTCGATGCTTGGATGTTTTTGGTGGTTACTAGGGTGTCCTGGGTGGTTGCTAGGTAGCCAGAAGTCTCAAATCTCTATAATATTCTGGTCTCTAGATATCATGTTGGAAAATCCATCTTAAACTGGTTAGTTGTGTTCTTGGTACATGGTAGCTGATTTTTAGATGGTCTACACCAGGGGTTCTCAACTTTGGCCCTCAAGGTCCAATTTCCCACAGAGTTTAGCTTCAGCCTGATCAAACTCATCTGCCTACTATATCTTGCAATCCTGAAGACCTTGATTAGCTTGTTTAGGTGTGTTTAGTTAGGGTTGGTTAGGGCTAAACTCTACAAGAAAATGGATCTTGAGGGCCAGAATTGAGAACCCCTGGTCTACACTATTAAACATAAAGTTTCCAAAAGGGGATTTTGCAGCAATACACAGAATAACCATTTTTGGTATTCAATAGAACCATTCAGTGAACAATTCTTAAAATAACCATTTTAAGTGTGAAGAACTTTTTAATAATCTAAAGAAACTTTTTCACTCCATAGAACCTTTTGTGGATTGGAAAGGTTCCATGGATGTTGAAGGTTCTTGGAACCATAGATGCCAACAAAGTATCTTGATTTTTAAGAGTAAAGCTGATCCAAGTCAATAATTACCTGGTTTACCAGCCATGATGTTCCAAAAATAACAAAAATACCTCTTCACCACCTTTAAATTGGTATGGCCAACTGGTTTGTTGGTTATCCAAGATAGCTCAGAAAACCTTGGACTAGCTAGAAACCAGATAAACTCTTAAAAAAAAAAGGTTTGTTGGTATATATGGTTCCATTAAGATCCATGGAACCCAAAAGGTTCTTTATAGTAGAGAAAGTTCTTTGCATATTTTTTTTAAACGTTCTTCACTTTGAGGAAAAAATGGTTCTTGAACTGTCCACAGAAAGATTCTTTAGGGAACCCAAAATGGGTCTTCTATGGGCATTTTTTATTTATTTTTTTACTACCCAAAAATGAAAATTCTGTCATAATTTACTCACACTTCAAGTTGATATTTGAAGAATGTTGGTAACCCAACAGTTTATGCTCCTCATTGACTTCCATAGTCAATTAGGCCACGACTGATAGTCCTATCCATTAGTCGTGGCCTAATGGATAGAGAGTCGGACTTGTAACCCAAAGGTCATGGGTTCGAATCTCAGGTCTGGCAGGGATTGTCGGTGAGGGGAGTGAATGTCCAGCGCTCTCCCCACCCTCAATACCATGACTGAGGTGAGACCCTTGAGCAAGGCACCGTACCCCCAACTGCTCCCCAGGCGCCGCAGCAATGGCTGCCTACTGTTCCGGGTGTGTGTTCACGGTGTGTGTGTGCACTTGGATGGGTTAAATGCAGAGCACAAATTCCAAGTATGGGTCACCATACTTGGCCACATGTCACTTCACTTAAATTCATAGTAAATATATATAGATATATATATTCAATACTATGGAAGTCAATGAGGACCAGCAACTGTTTGATTGCCAACATTCTTCAACATATCTTCTTTTGTGTTCAACAGAAGAAAGAACTTCATGCTTGAGGGTGAGAAAATATTGACAGAATTTTCATTTTTGGGTGAACTATCTCTTTAAATAGCTACATGATTTGTGGTATTTTTTATTCCTGTAGCAAAAATGTTGCCAAATCTCTAACCCTATAGCATGAGCAAAAGTGTTGGTGATTCTTGCCTTTGCAAACTCCACTCATCAACACTTTATTTTAATACTGTAATAGTGCCCATAAGACAAGAGCATCTGCAAAGCACAGATAGTCACATTCATAGTTGATAAGTGTACATATTCAGCTGTCTCTTAAGAACAAGCCCTTAAAAACTAAAGAGCATGGCAGAAAGCAATGCAACTTTCACAAAGTGAAAACTGTGCTGTGATGGACACTTGATTTCTCAGCTGGCTTTAGTTTCTTGTCAAACGTCTGTCTTGTAGGTGTTTGAAGTGTCAAGCTCTTGTGAGTGTGCGGATTGAAGAGTAGCTTTGTGTGAAGGAATGCCAGGGAACAGAATGTGTTTATACTGTATTAAGTCATGTCATACCTACAGACTTCATATGTTTGCTTGCTAGAAAACGTCTTGTCAAAAAAATAGAACATTTGCTATTGAACATTTATTCAAAGGAATAGTTCAGCCAAACATAAAAAAAATCCTGTCATCATTTACTCACCCTCATGCTATTTCAAACCCTATTTCTTCTATACAACATAAAAGGAGAAATTTAGCAAGATGCCGATGCTGCTTTTTTTCTGTACATAGAAAGTGAATGCGAATACGCTCAATGTTGAAAAAAAGGCAAAAAGAAACATAAAAATAGTCTTTAAGACTCATGTGTTATATTTAAATTCTTTTAGAAGTAATTGGATACCATAATGTGAGGAACAGACTGAAATTCAAGCTGTTATTCACTTCAAACCTCAAATCTCATTCACACGTGTATATTCAAATATAGTGCACCAAGATGTATCACACCGAGTTTGATGCCAAACATCATATGCTCTTACACCGTTCAGGCATAACATTATGACCACTGACCGGTGAAGTGAATAACACTGATTCTCTCTTCATCACGGCACCTGTTAGTGGTTGGGATATATTAGGCAGCAACTGAACATTTTGTCCTCAAAGTTGATGTGTTAGAAGCAGGAAAAATGGGCAAGCGTAAGGATCTGAGTGAGTTTGACAAGGGCCAAATTGTGATGGCTAGACGACTTGGTCAGAACATCTCCAAAACTGCAGCTCTTGTGGGGTGTTCCCAGTCTGCAGTGGTCAGTATCTATCAAAAGTGGTCGAAGGAAGGAACAGTGGTGAACCGGCGACAGGGTCATGGGTGGCAAAGACTCCTTGATGCATGTAGGGAGCGAAGGCTGGTCCGTGTGGTCCGATCCAACAGATGAGCCACTGTAGCTCAAATTGCTCAAGAAGTTAATGCTGGCTCTGATAGAAAAGTGTCAGAATACACAGTGCATCACAGTTTGTTGTGTATGGGGCTGCATAAACGCAGACCAGTCAGGGTGCCCATGCTGACCCCTGTCCACCACCGAAAGCACCAATAGTGAGCATCAGAACTGGACCACGGAGCAATGGAGGAAGGTGGTCTGGTCTGATGAATCATGTTTTCTTTTACATCATCAGGATGGCCGGGTGCGTGTGCGTTGCTTTCCTGGGGAACACATGGCACCAGGGTGTACTATGGGAAGAAGGCAAGCCGGCGGAGGCAGTGTGATGATTTGGGCAATGTTCTGCTGGGAAACCTTGGGTCCTGCCATCCATGGATGTTACTTTGAAACATACCACCTACCTAAGCATTGTTGCAGACCATGTACACCATTTCATTTAAATGGTATACCCTGGTGACTGTGGCCTCTTTCAGCAGGATAATTCACCCTGCCACAAAGCAAAAATGGTTCAGGAATGGTTTGAGGAGCACAACAATGAGTTTGAGGTGTTGACTTGGCCTCCAAATCCCCCAGATCTCAATCCAATCAACCATCTGTGCTGAACAAAGTCCGATCCATGGAGGCTCCACCTCGCAACTTACAGGACTTAAAGGATCTGCTGCTAACATCTTGGTGCCAGATACCACAGCACACCTTCAGGGGTCTAGTGGAGTCCATGGCTCAACAGGTCATCATTTTGACCATATTTATCTCGTTAGACCTGTGTCGTAACTCAAGCTCTAGTATCTCTGAGCCATTTGAAATGCTTACAAGGGATATGCTGAGATGGATACAGTAACCGCTAATACTAACTGCCTTCAATGCACCTTCTTTTCCACAAAAATGTATCATACAGTAAGAATGCTACTTGCTCCTTTTGTCCTGTTTAATCTGGCAACTGTTCTCCCATTGGTGTCATGTGTTCTAATAAGACCTTGTGAGAGGCCGGCACTGTTCGCGTTGTCAGATTTACAGCATGCTAATTACTCCTGCCAGAGTTCTCGTTTATTGACAATGGCTTCCTTGAAAAAGCTTGTCGAGGGACTAATAATGACCAGCTGCTTCCCACACTGCAGCACAAACTAATGAATACTGTTTCAATCAGGGCCTGTGATGGATTTAATGACAAAAATAATTTTCACCCACAGGCTCAACGAAACACGGACCGATATAAGAATTGCATTGGTCCCAGAGGACTTGAAATCCACGTGACCTGGATCAAACGCCGGTGGTAAATGGGGTTCACTGTCTTTGTTTCATTTCATTTTGTGTTTGTTTTTGCTTGATAAGTGATGAATGAAAAGCTTTATTGTATCAGTGCGTATCTCAATGGCTGCCATCTGTCTGAGGGCCCCGTTCGTATGCCATCGTGGGAGGAAGCGGCTTTATTGATTCGATTCTGAGCTGAGTCTCCTTGCAGATTATGCCAAATCTTTGAGTTAAATGACAAACAGGCTGAGAGAAAAGAAAAATTACTCTTCTAAACGTGTGCCAGGACGTGAGTTTATTTCTTGAGGACATCCCTCGTTGCCAGGGGTGTCATATTTTGGCAGGCTTTGATTGGTTTGATGGCTTCAGCGTCCTCAAGAAGGGTTGTTTCACAACCTTTAAGAGGATTTACAATGTTTTGTGCTGGGAGCCTTCGGGTTTGTCTCTTTAATACCTGGGAATCTCTCTGGATTTGTTATGGGATGAAATGAATGTTGCAGACTTACTGTTGTGCTTTGAAATGTGTAATCCTCCTTTAATTCAAGGTCAAGTTATTGAGGTCTGCACTTCATTGTTAAACTCTAATCTTTATTTAACAAGTGATATGGTGAACATGCTAACAACAACTAAACATGTCTGGGATTTACAGTGGATAGTTACAAATATGGGGCAGATATAGCCTATTGAATAAAGCAATAATGCACTCATTAAATGGATTTTACTGCAGGTAAGAAGTGTTCTTATGCAAATCGAGTGCCTACATCCCTCTTAGTGGCACAACATCTCCATAAAACATTGGCATTGAGTAGCCTATTTGCTACAAGTAATGCAGTTTATATCAGTGGTTCTCAATTGGTTTGGCCATGGGACCCAATTTTTCCATGTTCATTAAGCTGCGACCTATTTGCTTTTAAAAACAAGCAAATGTATTTCACAAAAATGGTTGACACAAACAAGTACCATCCCACTTTACTTAACATGCACATAAATTGTAAGAATATGACTAATACTGATAAAACCGCTATAAAACATGGAAAATGTTGGAATATTTTAAAAACTTGTACAAAGTATAAAATGTTTGATTGTCCTTTTGTTAGCTAGCTGTTAGCATTTTTTGAAAATTTGAAGAGTTTGGTTCCAAAACGCAATAACTCCATTTTGATTAATTTGAGTAAAAAGGTGTTTTCGTTACTAAGAAAGTGGCAAGATGAAAACCACTATTTTCTGTTTCAAACTTTCACATAGCATCTTTTGGTTATAAAAACATTAAAAATTCAGATCTACATTTTGATTTTAAAAAGTTTATTATAAAAACGTATAATTTTTTCCCCAAAATGCAATAAATCCATGACACTTTTTTTAAATCCATCAATATAAAAGTTATTTTTCAAATTGAAAATACACAACAAAGTAAGTTAATTTACATATATGACAGAGTCTAAACTTTGCCAATATTTATCTTATATACAGGCATTTTACTAAAAATACATTCAGCCGTCGCTCCCAAAATGAATTCAACGGGTCATCTTGTTAATATTATAAATTATTTGTCATTACCGATTAAAGAGTATCTGGCGCCACCGCACAGTTAAATAAACACATTTGCCGAGTACATTGGTACTAAAAACGGCTTTTTAAAAAAGCCTTCAATGTTTACAGTGGGTGGAATGGTGCGCTGTGATTGGTTGAGCGGATATATCGCGTTCTGCAGAAAAAGGAGACTGGCGTTTGCCGCGTTTTGGAAAGAAAGGGAGAAACATTACAGAATAACACGACGGATATCGCATTTTGCGCAAAATTAATAAATGACTTTTCAGTACCGACCAGATACAATACTGATTTTGGCGGAAACTCAATTTTTTTGAAAATGCCGTTTATCGCGTTTTGGAACCAAACTCTTCATATTGTAATTCGGTATAACCAAAATTGTCATTCGGTAAAACCGTAATTTTGGTTAAACCGAATGACTTTTTTTCTTGTAAAAAATGACAAAAGCATTGTTAATGGATTATAAAAACCACATTGTTAACACTCAATAAAACTTCAAAATTAATTATATCTCATTTAGGGTTTTTTACACTTTTAAAAACCTTATTCGTCAATGACCCAGTAAAACACATCAACCCTGATGAATGGAATAAACAGCCTATATGCATGCAAATCCTTCCCAGCTAACACACGATGTACAAATTACATAATTTATTGGTACCTTTCGGTAATTTCATGACTTACTAATTGACAACATAACCACGAAGTTGCATGCTCTCATTTCTTTTGCACTTTATTTGTAATGAAGTGATATACAGCGCGCGCTGCCGCATTTGCGCGTGCAATATAACTGCGCTATGAGCACAGTATAACGGCTTACAGGACAGGAAAGTTCGCTATTCTGAGGTGAAAATAACGAAAATAACGATAATGAATAATAGAATAATGACACTGACAGATAATTTGACAACACCTCATCTGACCGCAGATACTGAATCAGGACCACACTTTTTTTAGGCACTCTTTACTTAAACTGTCAATAGCTTTCACGCACGTCTTTCAAAATATAAGTCTCGCATCATATATAATTTCTTTGATTACACACTCCGCGACCCACTTTTGAGTGGTGACCACTGATCTATATAAATGTTTCAGTTGAGAAACACTGGTTTATATGGTTCCTTTGCATAATTGATTCTAATTGGTCAATACTGCCCATCTGTTTACACTATGCTGCAACATTTTTAAATAGGTTGTTTGTGGATATTGTGAGGTTACAGCACAATTTCAATATGAACAATAAACAAAGAAACAAAGTCTACTTTTAAAAGAAGAATACTATTTATTGTAATACTTCATTTGATCATAATATAATGTAATATTTCTCAATGTACACAGAATATATACTTATTTATATATTTGGGCATAAGCTACTACAAGGAACACAAAGTAATTAAAGCAAACATAAAAAAAAAACATCAGAATATCATTGGCACAGATGTGAAAAATACATACTGGAAGAAAAACTAACTCAAATAAACACATTACAGTCTTACAGTGAATAAATTTTCATCTGTTTTCACATTCATGACTTAATACACAGATCTGAATGAAAACACAAACGTATGCTGGAAATAAATAGCTCTAAATGAAGAACTGCTTACCCAACATTTGAGGAGACGAGCTGCCTCTTTATAAACACACACACACACACACACTCCTAAATATTTGATTTGAATGGGAGTAATTTGTGTCATAGAGATCTGTCAACCATGATGTTTAAATTAAAGACAGAGGAAGGTGTAACATTGTAAAAGGAACGATGTTTAAAGTCATATTGTTTGCATCCCATTTAACTTCCATTATGTGACATATTTCTGAGTTCAACAGGATGTTCAACGAGAAAAAGGCAGGACTTCATCTATTGGGAATTGATTAGATCGTGAAATGCGGTCTCTTAAAAGTGTCGTAACTACAACATCTAGACACCAAAAAGCATCTTCATCCATGGACAGATGTAAGTAGCCGTGTATTCTGATAAAATACATTTTTGCAAATAACATATTAAGCACAAATATATTATTGTACAAAACCTAACCCTAATTGATGGAGTGTGTAGCTTTTCATTTCTTAAACAACCACGTAGGAAGACACATCATGGCCATATTCCAGGATGACAATGTCAAGATTCATCAGACTCAAATTGTGAAAGAATGGTTGGGAGGGAGCATGAATAATCATTTTCACACATGAATTGGCACCTCTGAGTCCAGACCTTAAATTCATTGAAAGTCTTTGGGATGTGCTGGAGGAGACTTTACAAAGTGCTCACCTCTTGCATCATCTTGACCAAAAATTGATGCATCTCTTGATGGAAATAAACGTTGTGATGTTATTTCCATTAAGAGGTGCATCAATTTTTGTGTGAAATTGATTCTTCATGCTCCCTCCCAACCACTCCTTCACAATTTGAGCTTGATGAATCTTGACATTGTCATTCTGGAATATGGCTATGATGTGTCTTCCTACTAGGGGTCGCACCGACTAATCGACTATATAACGCTTTAAGCATGACTTCGACTAGTCACTAGTCATGGCCTGGCTGCAACAGGATAATAAATCTTTAAAGTCCACATCCGTATCCAACAGTTAATGGCAAATAAATGCATTTTTCAAGAGCGCTACACAAGATATGTTTGATTATACCATCTGTATGCTCAATATTGATTGGATGAATGCACGTTTTAAACAGCTTATTGTAAGTTAGTCGCCATTCTAAACTGCACTGCTACATAACACACACACAGAGACATAGATCGCGCACATACAAAATCATTGTTCTGTGATTTATCAATAAAAAAGCTTAGAAACTGAAACGTTTCAGCATATATTTCTTAGTAACTAAAACCCACAGCTTCACTATTAGTAGAGAGATGCTGCCAGGTAGAATGAATTCACACACGCAATCGCTTTCTCACTAATGCATTCATATAAATGTAATCTTTACTGTGTTACTTTATCTGTATCTGATTTAGAACGAGCAGAAATCTGTGAGAAAGGCACAAAGACAAAAGAACTGATAACATAAACTTATGTAAGAGCAATAGCCTTGTGGGCAGTGCTGTCATAGTATGCCATAGCTGTGCACAAGGCAAGCTATGTTCCAGTCTTAGTTTGAGGTTGTTCACACAGGACGCATTTTTGCTTTCAAAAACGCGAAATGCAGGCAGTGGAATAGGGAAAAAACGCAAGGTCTCGACACGCTTTTTTGATTTGAACTCGATCGCCACGTTTTTAGAATGCCGTGTCATGCGCGAGATGCTGCAAAAGACGCAAGACGTGAGCGCAACGGTCATATACACGTCTGTCTAGCATAGAAAAAACATCTTACATAGAAAAAACAATCGAAAAGTAGTGCATTGGAATGGAAAAACGTGTTCTGTGTGAACGGCCCCTTATTTGTTCATAATGACGTAATCATCGACTAGTCGACTCGACTTTAATCACATAAATGTCAACTTTAGAAAATCTGAAGTCGTTCAACCCCTACTTCCTACATAGTTGTTTAAGAAATGAAAGCTACACACTCCATCAATTAGGGTTAAAAGAATTGTTCCCAAACATATAACATGCTACAGTAGAAGCATAATAATCACTGCAATAATGATCCAATCATAGGCTTGTAAGCATTTGCCTATTTAAATCCAAACCGCAACTTTTTTCTTTTTTTCTTTTTTGTGGCTGGGCAGTCTATATGAAAAAGGACAAGTCCTTCATTATGTAAAACCCCAACTTCCTGCTTCAATAAGAAATGTTTCTATTGTATACACTTTCTATTGTACATCCTTATCGATAACACTTAATAGAATGTGTTACAATCTGAAAGATAATAATGGGTTATTGACGGGTTCAACTGCTTCAAGTATTTTTTTTAATGTATAGCATCCGTTAATACAGTTTTGCCCTTGGTAAGTATTCACACTTCAGATCAGCTCTATTTCCGTAATTAATATGCTTGACTTGTGTGAGCAAACTCTGCCATCAGCCCACATTAGCTGGCAAACAAACAAACAAGCACACTGAGACCCCAGTGCAGCAGAGCATGATGGGTAATGGGGCATTATGGCTGATGGCTCCTTCAGCGGTAACAAAAGCAGTGGAGTCACGTGACGCACTCCTGTACTAAGAGGCGGAGTTAAATTAGTGTCAATCACCGTGACAGTGTATTTACCGACTAATCAAGCGTCAGTCAGCGTGTACATAAAAGCTTAGCAGGGACAGAAAGGGCATCTTCTGAGTCTGCTGACACGGCGGCGCTGATCTAAACCCAATCACACGGTGCTGACAGCAGCTGAATGAGACCCAGAACTCACGGAAAACAAGAGCTAAAGATGCTGAACGAGGTGAAAACCCGAGGTGTGGCTGCAGAGAGATGTTTGTAAGTGTTACCCTTGAGGAGCAGACAGATGAATAACAGGCTTTATGGGAAAACTAAGTGTGTGCATTGTTATGGGGCCTCAGAGAGATCAGACCGAGGTCATTCCAGTGTGATACAATGCAATAAATAAGATAAGCTGCTCCGGTGGAGTACAGTGGTAAAACAGACCAGAAAGAACCAAAAACACAACGACATGACAATCGAAACCATTCACCCATCTTACGACTACCACGCACATAAATTTGCTTACAGAACATGTTTTCAACAAAACAGCGCTGCAACTTCCATAAACACTAAAGACACTTTCTCTCGATTTTCATGGGGTTTCAATGAAGAATTCTTAAGCGAAATAATGA
>RJVU01042532.1:1968958-2016949 GCA_003731715.1 Anabarilius grahami
AAAAAAAAAAAAAAAAAGAACTAAAAGAAAAAAAGGAATGTAAGTGCTGAAAAGAAAGCTGTTGAAGTTTTAGGTACACTACTATTCAAAAGAATATATATATATATATATTAATACTTTTATTCAGCAAAGATGTATTGAATTGATCAGAGGTGAAGACATTTATTATGTTACTATAAGATTTCTATTACAAATAAAAGTGTTTTTTTTTTTTACTTTATATTCATCAAAGATTCATGGACAAAAATGTATTATGGTTTTCGAAAAATGTGAAGCAGCAAAACTGTTTGCAACATTGATAATAATAAGAAATGTTTCTTGTGCTGCAAATCAGCATATTAGAATGATTTCTGAAGGATCATGAGACACTGAAGACTGGAGTAATGATGATGAAAATTCAGCTTTGACATCACAAGAAATACATTTACATTTTAAATATTATCAAATAGAAAACAGTTCTTTTAAATTGTAATAATATTTCACAATATTACTGTTTTACTGTATCTTTGATCAAATAAATGCAGCATTTGTGAGCATTTGAGAGATTCGTTTAATTATTTTAAAATTTCTTACCAACCCTAAACTTCTGAATATTAGTTTAGTAAAGGTTTTTGACTTTTCTTCATCTATTATACATAAGATCCGCTTTAAACCTTTCCATACAGTCAAGACCTTTTCATAGAAACATATTTTCTGTAATTTGTGCTCAAAATCAATTTCTATGCTAAGTGTAGTGTAAATGAGGCTATAAATGATTGGATGGGTGTAAAAAGAAAACCAATTACAATTCAAGTATGCAACTATCGCACTACCCTGCCTTGAAAACACTATAAGTAAAGATGAAAGTATTCTGTTAATGTTTGGAGGAGTATTGACAAAAGCATGATATAAGGAAATGCATTTTCTGTCAAGTGTGATGGCAAAACCTCTTTCCCATACATTTGAGTCCATCCAATCCTGAAGTATTTATAAGGATATAGATATGAATGCTCACACATTCAGTTAAACTGCAGCAAATTAATTTGAAAATGTCTTACAAGAATGTATTGTTTTAAAATCAGCTTTATAATAACTGGGGGTTTTTTCATGTTTTTATAGGGCTATGTTGTCATTTTTGGAGTTTTTGAACACCCAACCCTCTTTTGTTGTTCCATGGAAGAAAGAAGAACTCTGGTTTGGAATGATGACAGAATGTTCATTCTAGTGAACTAACCTTTTAAAATGAATCAACAAAACACTGAAATGATAGAAGTTGTTGAGAAATACTCTTTGATAGTTAAGGCTGGAATGGTAAACACATTCAGATCATGATCTCTGTTCACCAAATGAATACTGTTACAGGGGAATGTATTCCATCACGATACATAAAACAATGGATTTGGCTTATTTCACAGTGAGATTCTCACTTCACAACATGACAGTCAAAACACACAAACTACAAAAGAATGACTCAGTAAAATGAAACTTAAAAACACTGAAGCGTTCTCATAATGCGAAACTCAAACGCCAGGTGAATGACTGAATTTACTCTTCAAGTATTAAAGTCCAGTGAGATTGACTTCAAGTTACGAACGGCGCAGCAAATATACGTTCGGTGACTGGAGGGAATGAAGAACCAAGGCTGTTGTTACAACATCAGCTACACACCGAATTTACATTCAAATGATTAACTCTCCAGTTATGATTATTCAATGTTAAGTTACTACGTCAAAGCTTCGTTAAGGCGAGTGTAGGCCTCCAGCTGTTAGTTTCCTCTATTTGCTTAGTATACAGTGTTCTTTCTGTACAGATTTTACATACGTGTATTCAGATTCACAGTCTGAATCTTCAATTTCTGTTTTCTTTGCATCCACAGGCTGAACGTATTGAAAAAATTCCAGAGCTCATTATGACTCTGAAATGAAATGTGATTGGCTGATGTGAAATGTAATCTGATTGGCTCTCCAACAGAACTCAAGGCATGATGTCATCTCTAAAGCTCGGCTATTTGAAGTAGTTGAGCCCGGCCACCAGAAGAA
Organism: Anabarilius grahami; assembly: GCA_003731715.1. Taxonomy (NCBI): domain Eukaryota; kingdom Metazoa; phylum Chordata; class Actinopteri; order Cypriniformes; family Xenocyprididae; genus Anabarilius; species Anabarilius grahami. Next base: position 1,970,977 of record RJVU01042532.1, read on the forward strand.
ACTTCTCCAGGAAGAGTTCAGAGTCAAGCACCGCGATGTGAGCCGCGCGTCCGATCAGCGTGTTGGCCGTGTTCGGTAACGCATGGAACACGTTCTGTCTGATCATACGACAGTTTGGAGCGCTCAGCAATGGCTGGAGTAAGTTATTGATCATCTCTGTATATACTGGACCTGTTAGGGAGCAAATGGATATAACACACATTACATACAGAATATAATATAATAGAATTCCAGCTTTGCATCACAGGAATACATTACATTTTAAAACAGAAAACAGTTATTTTAAATTGTAATGATATTTCACAATATTGTTGCATTTTTGATCAAACAAATGCAGCCTTGGTGAGCAGAAGAGATTTATTTCAAAAACATTTTTAAAATTCTTAGCAATGCCAAACTTGCCAAATTCTAAATAAATGTAACGTTTTTCCTGGTGTAAATGAGGCCAGCTAGTAGTCGCTGTGCAAGTAAACCTCACTCCTCTGATCTCAAGAGATGCTCTACCGACTGACGCTAGGGGTTGCAGCGTTTAGCCTCCTTGTTAGAGCGTCCGACTCCCACGCCGGAGACCCAGGTTTGAGGCCCGCACAGAGCAGGGCGAGTAGGACCTGGGTGAGGGGTTATATTAGTGCTGTGACCCGGATGGGAGTGAGGTTTAGGGGGTGAGTGTAACGGAGGCCAGCTAGTAGTCGCTGTACGAGTAAACCTCACTCCTCTGATCTCAAGAGATGCTCTACCGACTGACGCTAGGGGTTGCAGCCTTTAGCCTCCTTGTTAGAGTGTCCGACTCACATGCCGGAGACCCAGGTTTGAGGCACACACAGAGTGGGGCGAGTAGGACCTGGGTGAGGGGTTACATTAGTGCTGTGACCCGGATGGGAGTGAGGTTTAGGGGGTGAGTGTAACGGAGGCCAGCTAGTAGTCGCTGTGCGAGTAAACCTCACTCCTCTGATCTCAAGAGATGCTCTACCGACTGATGCTAGGGGTTGCAGCGTTTAGCCTCCTTGTTAGAGCGTCCGACTCCCACGCCGGAGACCCAGGTTTGAGGCCTGCACAGAGCAGGGCGAGTAGGACCTGGGTGAGGGGTTACATTAGTGCCGTGACCCAGATGGGAGTAAGGTTTAGGGGGTGAGTGTAACGGAGGCCAGCTAGTAGTCGCTGTACGAGTAAACCTCACTCCTCTGATCTCAAGAGATGCTCTACCGACTGACGCTAGGGGTTGCAGCCTTTAGCCTCCTTGTTAGAGTGTACTGTATGCACTGTATGTAAAATGCACTTTTATGAATAAATGGCATGCAACAGTCTTGCATATTTTTCAAATAAATGATGTATAAACCTTGCAAAATCTAGTTCTTTCCCAGAAGGGTCTTAGAATTCGTAAACATGACTTTGTCTCCCAGTGGATTGAGAAAAACCTGTGCCCGCAGACTCTTGGAAATCCTACCGATCTGATTGGAACTCACCATATTGAGAAAGCTCTTGCCATTTTTTTTTTTATTTTTTTTTGCAGTCTGCAGCTAGCTATGCATTGACATAGTCTGCACATTCATATCCAAACAAAGTCTGTATTTCTAGGCATCCTCCATTGTTCTATGTGATCATAGTCTTTGCGTGTGTGTGTGTATGTGACAGCTCAGAGTGTGTATCCTTAGCTCTGTCTGTCACACTGACACTCACAGAGAGGCTGAATTCTCTAATCTGTCCCTCAAACTGAGAGAAAAATACCTGTCAAAGAGCCGCATGCCACAGACTGGTGACAGTTTCATAAACTGAACACTCTCTTTCCTCTCGCTTTCTCTTTAACTTCATTGCAGCTTCCTTTTCATTCCTTTTCATTCACACCACTGGCAGAGCGATTTGCTGCTAATGTGGTATGCGTGCAGAAACATCTCAGGTTAATTTGTATTTTATATGTAAAAAATTTAAAGAATTGTTGAAGCGATTGATCTCAGGGCATTCAAATCGGTAACTAGGGTGTTGCTAAGTGCTTGCTAGATTATCCTGGAAGTTGCTAGGGCATTACTATGCTGTTGCTAGGTTGTTTTGAGTGTTTTAGAATGTTGGTATGTGGTTGCTGGAGTTTTCAGCACTATTCCATGGGTGTTCCATAGGAATATATACGTAGATGGGTTTCGACTGCTCCAGACACGTTGACAGGTGTGATAACAAGGATGTTAAAGACAGCAGCCTCTAGCGTCAGTCACTAGTGCACCTCTTGAGACCAGGGGAGTGAGGTCTACCTGCACAGCTCTTTACTAGCTGGCCTCCATTACACTCACTTCACCCGGGTCACGACACCAATGTAACCCCCTCCGGTTCTACTTGCTCTGCTTCGGATGAGCCTGTTGAGGCCAGGGGAGTGAGGTTTACCTGGACAGCTCTTTACTAGCTGGCCTCCATTACACTCATTCCCACCCGGGTCACGGCACCAATGTAACCTCCTCCAGTTCTACTCCAAGCAGACTTCTTGAGTTCAGGTTTACCTGCACTAATCTTTACTAGCTGGCCTCTGTTACACTGGTTTGTTTCTTTTATGTATAACTCAATATGCAATATCCATATGCAGAATTATCACATTAGTGACAAACTAAATGCTGTGAAAATCAACTGCTAAGATCTATTGCAGATATAGATATTTGAATACATGTGAATAACTAGGTTGCAGATGCACAGACAACTTGCTCTTGAGTGTCACGGACTGGATTTGACCGTTACAATATGGCAGATGGCTTACGTATAGCGGCCCATAGAAACAGACACTAATGAGGCATCTATGTGTGTGTGTGTATATATATGTATATATATATGGAGTGTTCCTGTTGGTTGCTATGGGGGTTGCTATGTCCTTTCTCGGGAGTTCTGGGTTGGAACAGGATGTTTTTGAGTTAACAGACCTGTGGTTCTGTCTTTAAGGGCTGTCCGACACATCTCAATGCGGGCCGAGTGGAAGGGCACGTATCGGTCCTGTGGGGAGGCCACCAAGACCACGTTCTTGAAGAACTGCAGACCTGGACAAAGAAAGTAAGAAAAGTTAGGTATTTATGTATATGTGTTGGCGTTCATCCTTGCTTATTTGCCCATGTGTCTACCTGGTTTCTTGCTGAGCGTGTAGAGGAAGGTCTGTCGTGGGTCAGTGTGGTCCCTGAACGTAAGCTGCAGTAGGGATCCAGACTTCTTCAGTTTCTGCATTAGCCATAGACCTGAAGAAGTCATAGGGGTTTATAAAGACATGTGGAAACCTGATACATTTTTCCGGGACTCTTTGATGAATATAAAGTTCAACATTATAAATGTCTTTATTGACACTTTTGATCAATTTAATACATCCTTGCTGAATAAAAGTGTTAATTTCTAAAAAAATTAATAAAAAATCATACTGACCCCAAAGGTTTTAAAGGTTTTGTATCTGTGTGATGTATTTCTGTGTGTACCTGTGCTGACCAGCGTGCTGTTGTTATACAGTGTTCCCAAGTGGGGTCCAGACAGGGACAGGAAAGTGTGGAGTTTACAGAGGTAACAGCGAAATCTGGGTCGGGTCAGAACAGAGCGAATGATGACGTTCCCCAAAGAGTGTCCGATAAAACTGCAGAAAAGAAACAAAAAAGTCAGGCATCAAACTTTCCAAAAATGGTGGATTCAGTTTTGATGAGCTTCTAGGTCTCTTTTCATTCAAATTATTTCTACATTTCACTTAGGAGCTACAGCTTCAATTAAGTCTCTCACGATCTTCATTAAACTTTTTTTAACATTTGATTTTGAAAAGACATTAGAGACTTTATAGCAGGAACAAAGACAGAGAGGACAGGGAATGGGAAGTATATCAAAAGACAATAAAATGACTGTAAAATTAAGATTAAAACTGAACTAGGAGAAACGTTTGTTCCATTTTCCAGTGGATTGTGTGAATTTAATTGCTTTTGAATTCCAAACACTACCTTTCTTTTACTCTACTGCCATCTTGTGGTAATAATAGGTACATCATATGCAGTCCTAGTGGGATCAGTGGTCTATTGCCATCCAGGAGCCAATATCACATTTTAACTTCTTTGTACACTATTTGTATTGTGGACTCTAAAAGAAAGTGAAGCTTTATGCTATCTTTAGGCAAAATCTTGTCTACAACATACTATTTAGTAGCAAGCAACCACTGAAGATCATACATTTGTCAAATTGTTGATGAATACCACTGTGTAAAGTGGTTGTGGCAGATGTATCTAAATGTCCAACCACAAGGCGGCGCACTAGTCTGTAATTTGTGTATATTTGTACATTGTGTGTGTAGGATCAAAGGGTTTTAAAAAGTCATATACATTGTTTAACTGGTTAACATGGGCCTAGTTAGGCCTTGCTAGTAGATATCGTAACTCTCTGGATGCAAAAAGCATGAAATTGAATGTCTATTGGTCCAGACCCATAGTTTTAGCTCTAATGCTGTGCTGCTGAAATTGGCTGTGGTTTGATTGCACTGATATAATATCAATATAATGGTAAGTTTTCTGCTGTTGATTGAGGTAATATGTTTATAAACCTGATTCGGTGGATGGTGAGGTTATACAGCTGGATGTGCTGAATTATCTCGTCCATAAGTCTGTCAGTCATGGTGTCAAAATCCGCAAATGTGTCCACCTGGAGACAGAAAATGAGAGAATGTCAACAGAAAACCGATCAAACTTATACTGGGGACCATAAAGTTGTGATTGGTTGTTGAGTGTAGTACATGAGTATTGCTACAAGAGCTCACCAAATAGTTTTATTCCCATTGTTACCTATAATAATTGTCTATTTTTAATCACTGTTTAAAATTGTCCCTATTTAAATCTACAAAGTCTTCCCAATGGTTTATTATGCCTTCCTGGCTCATATTCTCCATGTTGTTCTCTAATATCCTTAAATATTGGCGAAAAGATTTGCTAATTTTTGGCGTGATCTTGGCGTGATTCTGATCTAACCCCTGACTTTGTCATTGTCATTATGTAATTAATGTCCTGAGTGCTCTGATTGGCTGAATGGAGTTTACCAAGTTTGCTGATTGGATGGATGTTCTACCTGGTTGCGTTCTGACATGAGGAAGTCCAGTCTAGATCCTGGCAGCCCGAGCTCTATAAATGTCTTGACCAACCGCAGATCTGCACTGTTACCTGGTAAAACAATCACAAAAACAATTACTACAGATACACCTATTATTCTTAATCTTAAATGTTTTGTAAACCTCTATAAATCAAAATGTATGTCTATAAGGTTGGAACGTTTACCATCAAGTCCATGGACACACACCACGAGGTGTATCCCATCCTCAAACTCTGTGTCGTCTTCCTCAGGAGGGAAGTATGGATGATCGGAGGCGAGGTAAGGCAGGTCACTGTAGAGAGTCCCTCTGAACAACAGCTCACTCAGCAGGGCTTCCTTTGCCTTATAGAAGCTATGAGTCAACAATGAAGAACTTTAATACTACAGTGAACAAGCACTAAAGTAGTATTTAAATAATAACAGGGTGTTATGGGCTGGTTACCAGGGTGTTGCTATGCAGTTGCTAAGGTGTTTTGATTGGATTTAGCACATTCTATTGCAGTTTTATTGTTTGAATAAGGAAATTGACATTTTTGTTCCTAGCACAAACAGTGCAACAAAATTTACTACCTAGGTGTAGCAATTTGTTCAAATCATTAAGCATGAGCACTAGTATTAGTGACACACCATATAGTAGGAGTTTAACGGTACGCAAACATTACGGTTCGGTACATACCTAGGCATTGAAGTCACGGTTCGGTACGGGTTCGGTGCTATTTTTTTATATAATAATCAATACTCAAATAAAAAAAGGGGTTTTGCATTAACTTCTAAATCTAATTATAAAATCAGTCATTTACACAGTTACTGTCATATCTTGTTTTCATGACAAATTTATTTAAACATATATTAAATAATTAAGACATTACTAACAGGTAAAGTAAATATAATGAATATATAAACCGATATAGTGCATATATTTAGTGAAATGCTCCCCTCTAGAGTTCATTTCTCTAGTGAACTAACATGCTGTGGACCCTAAATGACTTGCCTGAGGTAAATGTAGTGCTACTTGAGATATTATTCTCAAGCTGTTTTATTGATGTCTTTCTGTGGTTGAAACACTGGTTGAGAGATTACACGTAAACATATCTATGCATAGATCGTCTGTTCTTCTTCTTCTTCTTCTGCGCTTTTTCCTGTTGTGGCGGTTAGCAAACAGTGTTGCATTACCACATACACCCCCTGCTGGATAGGAGTGTGGATTGCCTGTGACTGACTGTATTCGTTATCTGACTGTATGCACCGAACCGTGACATCCGTACAGTGATGGTTTGGGATGAGTACATGTACCGTTACACCCCTACTATATAGTATATAGACACACAATAGTGGCTAATTTAGTAATAGTAAACACACTAACAATAAAATGTTGTTGCTAACTTTAAACTTTAAACTTTGTTTAAACCAAAGAAAACCTTACTTAATCATTCTCTCGTTGATTTCCTGGTCAGCACCGAGGAAGTTGTTGGAGGAGATGATTCCGAAGGAGCCCAGGGGTTGATGGGTAATGGGGGAGGTGGCTTGGCGTGTGGAGATTCCACTGACTGATGGTGAATCTCGAAGTACGGACGAGAAGGGCAAACATGTGGGAGCGCACGACACCGATAGGTTCACAACCTCCACCACTTTTTTATTCATGAATGCCAGACCTGTACTTTGCACTTTATTGTCTCTGCTCTGCCCCTCTAGTGCCTGCTGCTCTCTCTCATTGGCCAGAAGCTTGATAAGATCTGCGGGCCTTTCTTTCTCATTAGCCGTAATTCCGTGACTGCTCTTGTCGGTGGTTGGTAAATCTGGGAGGTTCTCCATACTTACTTCCTCGAGTTCATTCAAATGAATGTTACAGACACTGAGGTCATCGTGGTCCTTTTGATATGCATTTAACTCTAGCACCCCTTTGTGTTTGCAATATTCATTTTCACAGCTACAAATCTCCATGTTGTCATCCATTACACCAGAATGCTCTTTAAGCAAAACGTTTCCTTGGCATTCCTCAGAGTTTTCAGTCAGTTCCTCCACTGTGGCATTTTCAACACCATTATCCAACAAAAATTGCTGGTATAGTAACATTTCTGTATTTACAAAACCAAGATCTGTCTTTTCCTGATTGGACGACTCATCTGTGTCAATCTCCTGATTGGTTGTTTCGTTTCCGTCCTCACTAGTAACACCTTGAATATTCTGCTTCACCTCATTGGATGCTTCAGTACTCTGTTTTAGATGATTGGTCACACAAATATTCTTCTTCTCCTGATTGATTGATTCCTCTCTGTCCTCCCTAGTATTGCCTTGAAGATTCCGCTTCACCTCTTTGGCTTCTTCCTCCCTCAGCCTCAACTGATTGCCCATACAAACATCCCTCTTCTCTTGATTGGTTGGTTCCTCTTTGTCCTCCCTAGTAAGATTCCGCTTCACCTCACTAGCTGCTTCCTCACTCAGCCTCAGCTGATTGGCCACACAGACCACCTGATTGGGTGTTTCATGATCCTCCTCGGTGTCGTCAGGGCTGCTGATCTGCGGCGCTGAGGCGGATTTGGTCAAAGTGTTGAGCTGCCTCTCATCTTCCTCTTCGTACGGTAGTGAGCTTATGGAGGTCAAAGAGGCTTGTGTGGCACTGGGCAGGCTGCCGTGACTTTCCGTCTGTAGGCCCTCCAGAGAGCTCTGATGCACTGCCTGACACCGCGCCAAGTTCTGCAAGATGTCACGACCCCCTGCGACAACTCCTCGACCCTCCAGGGTCCAGGCTACAGAGCTTGGCTCGCTCTCAATACCGGAGTCTGAGATCACAGAGGAGGAGCGGTTCATTAGCTTAGACCCGCCCAAGAATACGCCCCTGGGCGGGTTTTCGGACAAGCGACGGTTCTGTTGTAGAAAGTTACGAGAAGGGGACGTGGCTAAAGGGTCGGTTCCAAGAGACTTGGTGTTCAGTAGATTAGCTGGTGATGTATCCTTGCTCCCATAATCCTTTGCAGGTGCTTCAATGTATCTGTCATCTAATACTGCCTGTGGCTCCTCGTTGCCAAGACTCCCAGTATTGCCTGGTGTTTGAAGATGGTTGTCATGGTTATGAGTGGGCAAGAACTCGAAGCTGTCAAGACTGGTGAGGTCGGGAAGTTCTGCAGCATCTGCTGGAACAAGCAGCAATGCCTGTCTGCTACTAAAATCAGAACTTTCGGTAATATTAGTTTGTTTTAGACCTGCATGATCAGATTCATCAAAGTCAACGGTTTCTTTTTGGCAGCTAGTTTTCTCCAGGTTACCAGTATCTATTGCGTCATCGCTGTCTACAGACCTACAGTCAACATCAAATCCTTCCTCGGTTTCATATTGGCATGTGGCTTCATCAACAGACTCATTTCTTGAATCGCCACTTGTCATGATGCATTTGCTTCTATCAATATCTGTCTCACACACATGGCCAATCAGAGTCTCTCCTTGAGGTCTTGTCTCTTTATAGTCAGTTATGCAATCCTCCTGCTGGCCAATCAGCGCCATGTAAGTGGGCAAATCCATGCAATCTTCACAGGGAGGTTTCTCAGGGGGTGGTGCTGGTGAATTGGTGTCCTGTGTTCCTTCAATGGTACTGATAGTTCTGGTTAGCTCAGGACATGGCTGAGAGTTCAAAACAGTCTGATTTTGCTCATGGACGTTGTAGTCTAGAACAAAGAAACAGAAAAGTGTTCAACTGTGTTTGTTTTGTTGTAAAAAAAATTAAGGATACTTTAAGCCGTGTCTCCACCAAAGCGTTTTTAGCCAGCTGAAAATGCTAGGCGCTCTGCTGCTTCAGCATTATTAAAGGGACAGTTCACCCAAAAATGAAAATTATCCCATGATTTACTCACCCTCAAGCCATCCTAGGTTTATATGACAATCTTCTTTCAGACGAACACAATCCGAGATATATTAAAAAATATCCTTTGTCCTCCAAGGTTTATAATGGTTGTGAATGGTAACCTACATTCTGAAGACAGAAAAAATGCATCCATCCATAAAAAAAGTAATCCATACGGCTCCAGGGGGTTAATAAAGGCTTTTTGAAGTGAAGGGATGTGTTTTTGTAAGAAAAATATCCATATATAAAACTTTATAAATTCGAATAACGAGCTTTCCTGTAGCTCAGTGGTTAGAGCGTGGCACTAGCAATGCCAAGGTCATGGGTTCGATCCCAGGGATTGCACATACTCAGAGACAAATGTATAGTATAATGCAATGTAAGTCGCTTTGGATAAAAGCGTCTGCCAAATGCATAAATGTAAATGTAAATGAATAACGAGCTTCCGGTAGACGACCGTACGCATATTGCGCACGTCAATTTGGGCGGAAGAGCAACCTTTGACCCGAATGCAATGATGCAATGACGAACGTGGAGGCGAAGAGGAGAGAGCAAAACAAAACACTGGTCACAAATTAAAAGTCTAAAACGAGAAATTTTAAAGTGAAATGTCGGAAGATTTCGATATAAGAGAAGAGGAGCTTGAGTTTGTTGCCCAGCCGTATTTGTTTGAACCGTGAGAGGCGTCTAAGTTTACGATACTTCTACATCCTGCGTCATACATCGAGTCAGTGGATTACTCATTTGCCGCAAGTCAACTTGCGCATTCTGCGTGCGGTCGTCTACCGGAAGCTCGTTATTCGAGTTTATAAAGTTTTATATATGGATATTTTTCTTACAAAAACACATCCCTTCGCTTCAAAAGGCCTGGAGCCGTATGGATTACTTTTTTTATGGATGGATGCATTTTTTCTGTCTTCAGAATGAAGGTTACCATTCACAACCATTATAAACCTTGGAGGACTAAGGATATTTTTAAATATATCTCGTATTGTGTTCGTCTGAAAGAAGATAGTCATATACACCTAGGATGGCTTAAGGGTGAGTAAATCATGGGATAATTTTCATTTTTGGGTGAACTATCCCTTTAAGCTCATTATTATGTTCTTTTATTTATTAGTTTGTTGGTTAATTATTCTGTTCTTTAATCTTTTGTTCATTAATTCATTAATTAGTTAACCTATTCATTCATTAGTTTGGCCATTAATTAATTCTAATTTTAAACAGGGTCTCCATTGGCTGTCACCTAAACAGGGCGTGTCCACGTATCTGTCCTCGAAGATGATTGGCAGGCTGCTCCAGTCTCCGTCAATGTCCAGGCATTCCACAGGAAGCGGAGGCATTCGGAGCAGGTAATCAGAGTTGCGCATCTCTATGGCCACCTGTGCGTGTCTGTTGATACTGTCATGAGAGATACACAGAAGTTTCAGTCTGTATTTCTAGGCTCACGTGTGTATTTATGGCACAGTCACATGCTTGCTGTACTATATGTTAATTATTCTTATTTATATGAGAAATACAAATTAAACAAAACTATGGTATATGAATGTGGTAATCATTCAGCACCATGGTATTTAAGTGATATTGCCAGTTTGCTAGTGTGTTTGTGTCTGAAAGAGAAAGACAGACGCTACAATAAAAGACTCACAGCTCCTCCTGAAATGTAAGTGAGGACTCTTTGGGATGTTCCGTGAAGAAATACGCTTCAGAAAATCTCCTGACCTGCACAAACAGACACACACACATTGAGTATGTACACAAATCATACAACACTACTTGTAGATCTCAATGACACATTCTTTGTTGTTCGTTTCGATTTTTTAATCAGAGGCACTTTTGACTATTCAAATCGACTCAAATAAAATGATAAATTGTACACGCAAATACCTAATAATACATTTAACATAATAGTATTTTTACATGCAAAGTGGAATCTGTGATTTAAACACTTTTTTTAGTTAAAAAGCCTGTGTGAAAAAAGTTACTTCTTTTCTTTAAAATCAGTTTTTAGTCGTCAAAAAAGTTCCCCTTCTTGAAGAATCACCCATTTCAAACTATTTCCTATACTGTATCAAGTCACTGTAGATCATGCTGAGCTATACATCATTAATGCTGCATCTGAATCATTTCAACTTTTCTCTCTCTAATTGTCTTGCAGGCACATTATGAATGCATTACAATCTTGTGTCTTATATATCTTTTTTAAGATCAGTCACACGTCCTCCACGGTGAGCAGGAATATTTTATAAAGGAACCTTGTGTATGAGAGTGTAATAAAATCGCTCTAGTAATAAAGACAAAATTGGATTCATCTCTTTATCTTTTTCATCATTATAATAACTCACAGTTCTGTAATTAAAAGCTGAGATGTCCTGTGGGTAGAATCACTGCATGTATCAGAAGAGATATCTATGTATCTAATACATCGCTCAAGAGGAAGCAGGGTTGTGAGGGATGCTGGGAAATTCAGGCTGTGTAGGCGAACCACAGTTTATTTCAGGATTTATCCTACAATAATATAAATCAGACTGACTGGAGACGAATTCTACTGTTAGCAATCAGGGAATAATGCCAATTTGCCAGTGGGATTATTAAGTGAGCTACTGTATTTGAATTTATATATTTCATAGAGCGAAAATGGGCTTGTCGCATTTAGAAATTCACCCTGTATGGCACTGAAATTCAGGGTTTTGCAACATTTGTAAAAGGCTTCCATAATCCAGGGTTAGAAAAAAAACTATGGGTGTTGAACATGCTCATAAACGTTGAAATGGCCTTTGCAAACCATTTTACTTCTGTAATTTGACATATTTCTGAGTGAAACATGATATTTAAAGATACACTATATAACTTATTTTGTTCAAAATTAACAAAATTTAAATAAGCCAATACATCATCAATGCTTTTTGCAAAACGTGTTTATGTCTTACCCTGATTTACTATGGTAAGCCTATTATAAGTGTTTATCTTTTAGACCTTTTGGGATGGTTTTCATGGGAAATTGTGTACATGAATCACTCGCCAGTGCGTGTCTCGTCATATCAGTAAATCGAGAAAAGTTGCTCCGGCTACTTTGATGCGTGTATGGTGTGGGAGTGGCATATAGTTGACATGGAGCCGCTAAATCTCCAACCTCCAGGGAATCGCCCGTTTTAAAAAAACGCTGAACAGAGGGGAGTCTGCTGGCAAAAGAAAATGTGACAGAGCTCGTAATAAAACAAGAATCAACATTAGCTTGGCTTTTCGGAGATGGCGAGAACTGAGGGATTTAAAATGTTGTATAAGCAACCAGTGATGGTGTTTTTTTTACTCAACAGGTGAGTAAGGTATTTTATTGAACATATAAGTTGCCATATGTAGTTCTAACAGAGCATTATATATTGTGAAGGGTCATTTGATTATGGTTGTTGTAGCTTTATGCTGGAATTCATTTTCAAGGAAGTACAGTGTCTACTAATGGGTAAAGCTAGAGTAACGTCTTCAGCTAGTCAGATCCTTTCCATCTAAACTGGTTATATTTTTAAGCCTAGTAGTGAATGTTTTATTAGCAATAGGATAACCATATTCATCCTCACAGTCACACAGAGCCGAAGCACGACCAAAACAATGTTCTTCCGCAAAATGCATGCAGTTTTGTTTTTTAAAAAGTTACATAGTGTACTTTAAGAAGAGAAAATGTAGTCCAGTACTTCCCAGCCTAACATAAAACAGCCTCTCTCACCCTTAGCGTGTGGTGCTCCTGGGCCAGGTATGAGCGGATATGTGGATTAGGAACCGTGGCTTCCAAAAACTGTGTCCATAGAGCAGACAGCTGAGCACAGAGCTGCGTCAGATCTTTACTGATCTGTTCAGCTACCTTCTCATGGCCACTTTGCAGCTACAGAGAGAGAGAGAGAGAGAGAGAGAGGTCAGTCTTATTTAGTCACAGAACAATACTGATTCATGTGATGGTGTTAAAGAACCTACATCATTGCCATTATTTGTGTGTTTTTACAGTTATTTGATTAGTACAGTGTTTCCCAAACCTGCAGTTCAATAGTCAGCTGGTTTAATGTTTCTTCAAGGGGAAGATCCTCTGGAAACAAGAACATTAGGAAAAGGTTAGACCATGCAAAATTTCACTTACAAAAAAGTATCATGGTAATACCTTATTTATTTTTTTCTTTAAATTACCTTTGAGCATGTGAATACCATGATAAATTGATATTGGTGATCATTCAGTACCACCCAGTATGTGTCAAAGTACCATGGTATTACCATCCATGTAATCACTATATTATGAGTTAATATTAGGTTAATATTTCAATACAGTAGTTTAAAAACACATTCACAAGTTCATGATTTTCAGATATTGGTTAATGCTCACATGACATGCAGGCAAACAAATAAAATATTCATCTTTTTTAGTAAGTGTTATATTTATTATTAGCTTTCCAACACTTTTAACCCACCTGCAGTTCACCATATATTCAGAAATTCATTAAAATTATTATGGCACACAATGTCATGGTTTCACCTGCTCCTACTCTGTGTTCCTTTAAAGAAACAATTCATAAATAAATGAAGATTGTTATTATTTACTCACACACATTTTGCTTTAAACTAAAAGGAATTATTAAGCACATATAGTCTTGGCTGCATTATTCTTGATTGTACTGTGAATACTGACTTAAACTTTGTCCTGTTCCTCACACAAAAAGAATGAATTAACTATTTTTATGTTGCTGTTATTGTGCTTTTGACTTTTTTTGGAGCTTCTGTTTAAAACATTTTTGTATGTCCCACAGAAGAAAGAAAATCTTGGTAGTTTTGAAAGACATGACGGTGAGTAAATATTGACAGAATAGTCATTTTTGAGTGAACTGTCCCTTTAAACCATCTAAGAGAAAGCCACACACATTTAAAATGAATGAGTTACATAAGAGGTAGTGTTTATACCCATCTCCATGCGTTGCAGTTGAGGGATCTCCTTCATTAGTGCTGTGTAATATGAGCGCAGAGCTCTGTGAGCCACCAGCAACAGTTTACAGATGCGCCGGTGCCACGTGTAAGCTCTCTGCAGACAGTTCTCCGATGGCACATAAAAACTGCCCTGGAAACAAACACACACACACACACACACAGGACATACGGGGTGGAGGTCAGCTTTTACTGCATGTCACACTTCTTCCCTGTTATTTCTGCACACACATAACCAGGTTGCATAAACGCTGAACAAAGGTTTTCTCAGCTTTAGCACAACTTTAGTTACACAGCCACTGCTGAGTTCTCATAAATGCTCATTTAATAGCTGAAAGCACATGCTTCTCACTACAAAAAGAGGAAAAGGAGAATAGACCATGTCTGTCTGTCTGTCTATCTATCTATCATTTATGTGTGAAGTGGTTGTTATGAGCAGCAGCTGTATGTTTGTTTAGCTGAGCCTGAAGCTCAATAATTAGATGAAGATCAAACGCAGGGTAAAACTTTAAACGCAGTCAGTTTCCCAGCAGTAAATTAGAAGTGTGCATACGTGGCACTCGCTTATGGAGAACGACACAGGGACGTCCTGTCAGGAAGTGCACACATATACTTCTCTGAGACGACAGACCCTCTCTGTTAACATACTGTAAAGATAACTACATAAGATTGTTTATATTATGTCACTGTTTTATGCAAAGCTGAATCAGCATCATTACTCCAGTCTTCAGTGTCACATGATCCTTCAGAAATCATTCTAAGATGCTGATATGCTGCTCAAGAAACATTTCTTATTATTATCAATGTTGAAAACAGTTGTGCTGCTTAATATTTTTGTGGAAACTGTGATACTTTGGATTCTTTGATATATAAAAAGTTCAGCGTTTATTTCAAATGGAAATCTTTTGAACAGTATAAAAGTCTTAACTGTCACTTTTGACCAATTTAATGCACCTTTGCTCTATAAAAGTATTAATTCCTTTAAAAAAGTTACAATACATTTTTTTTAACTTGTTACATTTTTTAGGGTTGAAACAGGCTTCTCTATGAATCTAACACTAAAAGCAAGCTATTTTTAAATGTTCAGTTTTATAACTATACCAAAAAACACAGGTGATGCTCTAAATTTTTGGAGCAAAAGCTCATAAATTGCTGATGCAGGAGTGATTGTGAGTCTGTTGGGCCTGTAATATGTCTTTACTGCATAGTTGTGTATACTGTGTAATGTATGTATGCTCGAGGTGTAAAGATAGTGGTGAACGCTGTCATTATATGTGTGAAGCTTTGTAATCTACATTCAGTTATGTCCTTTTGACTCAAACAGATGCGTACTGAATTCAGTCTCTCTCTCTCTCACACACACACACACACACACACACGCACACACAAACATCTGTTCTGTGCTTTCTGTTGACATTTCTCACTTTCAAGAATCTGTAACAGCTGGAAAACTCACACAGTCAATATTACACTCACAGAAAAACGACATATATTGATCATAGATTGAGTTCATAGAGCCAAACTGAATGTAAGAAGTTCGAGTGCAGAGTAAATGCATCGTGGGATAGTGTCATCACTGGGTGACCATGTGGTCAACTTGTGTACAAACACATTCATGCAAGTCTGTGCACTATATATTACAAGTACATTCAAGAATCAGTTTGATCTAGTTCAACTCACCATCTTCAATTGCAGCAGTTAACAGGGAGAATATAAAACAATCCAAATTTTAGGTTGTTCACTGAAGTTTTAGTTCTCACACAAAGCTATTATATGATTCAGAAGTCTTGTAATATATACAAGCCATATTACTTTTATGATACTTTTTGGTAACACTTTATTTTGATGGTCCACTTTAGACATTATACTGACTATAAGTAACTTTTCCCTTTTGAATGGGAACTCGCACTGCGTCCGAAGACACTTTGGGGAACACCAAAGTGTCTTCGGACGCAGTGTCTCATTCCCCTTCTCAGGGAACCATGGTTATATGCGTAACCTGAGATGGTCAACTTATTCTACTAACCCGAACCCTAACACCTAACCCTATCCTAACAGTATACTATCAAGGGCTTTTCACACTGCGCTTAACCCCGGGTTATCATCGTTCAAATACCGCTTTTAACCCCGGGTAAAGGAACGTTTCACACTTGTAATTTAGAAGCAGGGTTTGTACTGCTTTTTACCCGGGGTTATGAAACCCTGCTCCGGATTGCGGTGCTAAACTTGTACAGTGTAAAATGATGCGGTGTTAGAATGTTACAGCTTGACGTTTAGCAACAGACAACCAATCGCGTACTCATATTTGCCTGCTTTGGACAGTCATGGAACAGTCACATTATATTTAAACAATAAATTCAGTGTTTGAGAGGAAAAATGTCAAATGCTGATAGAAAACATGGCAATTTGAGTAAAGAGACTGTTTTATTCTTATGCGCAATGCTAGAGCTGTGTAAACAGGTCATATCCAATCAATGACACTGACACCACAGATATGCAAATAAGAATGTTAACCCAGGGTTTAGGAATGTACAGTGTGAAACGTTAGCTTATGAATACCCAGGACCCAGGATTGTTAACCCCGGGTAAATTATGAGCCGTGTGAAATGTGAAGCAAGATAACCCAGGATTCTGTGTACGCGGGGTTTAGAATAACCCAGGGTTAACTATTTCAAGTGTGAAAAGCCCTTCAGTCTACTACAGTCTACTAATACTCTAATGAGAGTTAGGTGGCATGTAGTTGCAAAGTTACTTATAGTTAAAAATGTCTAAAGTGTCTAAAAATATCTAAAGTGGACCATCGAAATAAAAATGTACCTACTATTTTTGCATGCTTTTAAAAGTGTGACATCTCCAGTCCTCGTTCATTGTAATTGTAGGGGAGAACCTGACAATTACTGTACAATTTCTCAAAATTTCTCTTTTGTGTTCTAGGCTACAGATGAAAGAAAATGGGGATGGAACTATAAAGATGAGTAAATGATTAATGAACCATTCCTTTAAGTGACCAAATACATTTTGCAAAAGACAAAAATATCAACTCATCACCCAATAAGCTTAAAGGTCTAATCTTATGGCATATATAGAGAAAAGAGTATGATAAAAAGCATCACATTATATCCTTCATTGTAAAGTAAAAGTGCTGAGGAGGCCTGTGAGCTCTTATAGAAAGAAGAGAGAGAGAGAGATGCTTGCTCCTCATGTTTAGGGCCGTTAAAGCTGGGCTCGTTACGATGATCAAACGCTGCCTCCCTCCAGCGTAACGCTGTACTTAATAAAGTGCCCTGCAGGGGGGGTGTAAACATAGGACCCATACGGAGACGAGAGACCTCGTTACGATTTCCTGCCTAAATGGAAATCTCCACAGGCAAGAGAAACTTCTCAATCCTTCCAATCAGAAAAAAATGCAGGGCTACTTTGTCCTCAGCTACTGGTCAGAAAGGACAAATTGCCTATGCTGTTTAACTCTAAATTGTTCTGGCTGAAGGTCTGAATTTCATGTAGAGCCAACTGAAGCAGGTAGCTATTATTTGGAAATACTATATACTAGCATACTGCATATTATATTATATTTCACATTATATTAAATATTATATGCACTGCATGCTGCCTGGTATTTTTAAAAGAAATAATTGCATTACGCACCCAGTAGAATCACAGGGTTGGATTTAAAAATTCAGTATAGAGATCAATAGAATCATTTGAACATATGATTATGTTTATGTGTAAAATGAGTTGATCAGGTAAGATGTATGGGGTTACCTCTGTTGGAATAGGTTTGCAGTATCCCGCCCCGAACATCAGATTCTCCACTGACATTGCAGAGGGCGGAGCTTCACTCTCTGGAGATCCTTTACCTAGCCACGCCCCCCTACCGCTGCGTGCAAAACTAGAGGAAGACAAATGACAGAATGTAAGTACCTATGGTGTGATCAATGTGTGCAGCTGCTATCAATTGAATTAGCGTAAGGGTTCGTGGGGAGGGACCGCTCACAAGATTATTTATACTGCATGTCTGACTGAAAACAAGGCCTGCTGTGTCACATGGTCCTCACATAACCCACATGTCTGATTAGTTTGTAAATGTCGGTCTTGAGAATATTTGTCACTAATGAGGCTTCTGTTCTCTGAAATCCATTACACATAACAGCTGACAAATACACACACTTTTGATTTGACAGCTTTGCTTTCAGGAGGGTTCAGGGAAAGATCTAGCACTTTAAAAGCTGAGTTTTAAAGAACAGATCCACAGCAGTGAAAATACATCACATCCTCCCAATAAAACCTACTACAAACAGGAGGTAAGCTACAGATCCAACAAACAGTATTCACCATTAAAGTAGAAAAGCTGGCCATAAATAATACTTGCCTTATACCCCAATGATAAAATATCAAAACAAAATTAAATTAAAATAAACTTGCCCTACACTAATGATTAAATTAAATTAAATTAAATAATACTTGCCTTATACCCCAATGATAAAATATCAAAATTAAATTAAGTTAAGTTAAACTTGCCTTACACACCTAATGATAAAATTAATTAAATTAAATAATACTTGCCTTATACACCTAATGATGAAAGTATCTAAATCACATTAAATTAATTTAAATTAAAGAATACACAAGACAGTAGTAATAGCTGCTGAAAAGTCAGCTTTGCTATCACAGGAATAAATTACGTTTTAAAATATATTCAAATAGAAAACAGATATTTTAAACTGTAATAATAAGAGACTTCTTTCAAAAATATAAAAAAATCTTACAGACCCCAACCTATTGAACGGTAATGTAGCCCGCATATAAACTATATTAAAATAGGAAACAGTTCTTTTAAATTGTAATAATATTTAACAATATTACTGTTTTTACTGTGTAATTCTATTCAGTTAAATTAAATAATACTTGCCTTAATAATTAAAATATCTTTGAATTAAATTATATTACATAATACATGCATTACACCTCTACTGATGAAAATTATCAAAATTAAATTCATTTAAATTTCATACTTTCAATAACATACTTTTTTATTGATAAAAAAGTTTAATATTTATATTAATGATGTCCTTGTCTGGGACAAGGAAAAAAACAATCAAATTTATACACAAAAAGGCTTTTAAAAGCAGCAAAATAAACAATGAAGGCATGGTATTGGTGCCCTAAATGGGTGATTGGCTGAGAACTGGTGGGGCGGAGTTTTGTGTGATCACCTGATCAGTGGCTGGTGCAGTGCCACCAGGGAGGCGTGGATTGAGACGGAGATGACGGACAGGTGGAAGTAGTCAAACATGACGGGAAGGTGATGGTGCAGGCCTTGGTGTGGATGGAAGTGCAAACCCAACGTCCTGCTGCTAATCACAGGCACTGAAGAGATATCCGCCAACCTAAAACATAAAGACATGGACATTTTCAGTAAAGTTACGTACATTTCCTGTAACCCTAACACACAAAACAATACAATGCGCAATTCAAAATAAGGAGGAAAACACATATATGTTTAGATAGATAGATAGATAGATAGATAGATAGATAGATAGATAGATAGATAGATAGATAGATAGATAGATAGATAATTTTTAATTAAATACATATTATATTTTATATATTATAGAATTTATGATAGATTTTTTTGTCTCAGGTCTGCAATATGCAAGTAACAACCATATTGTGGCAGCCAGAGTAAAAGAGCAGCAGAAAAAGACCTGAATACAGGAAACTCAAGAGAATGAGAGCAAATGTGAGGAGGAGAGGGAGATAGACAGGTATAGGGTAGTTAATGAGCTCGCCTCACTGACGTCCCTGCAGAGCTCAGGGGCCACGGGGGCCGACTGCTGCCGCCGTTCTGAGCTCTGGGGCTCTGCTGCAGGTAAGAGGCTCAAGTAATTGCTCTCATTTATGCTGCTTTGAGACAGAAGTGTGTGTGTGTGTGAAAGTATTTTAAGCTGAGGGCCATCGGTGTGGTTGCTCTTACTGTTCTTGATTAACACACACACACACACACTGTGCCAGCCTGAGGCTCTACCACACTCTCTCTCACTGCAGTTCCTTAAATACAGACAGACAGAGAGATGATACAGAGAGAAGAAATACTGGGAAGAGGGAGAAAATGGCTGTATGTGCTTGGAATGAAATATTGTCCATTATATATTACATTTAAAAAAATGTATGTGAAATAGTATGCAAATGTTTCAAAAGGTATGCTAGATTGTTCTCACATTACCTCATTATGTTGCATGTTTAACACAGTGAGTTGTTTTCACCTTCTGTATGTTTAGTGTAACTAGATGACTAAATGTACTGAATAGAGTGTGCTGTGTGTCTCCCATAATGCAATGCACTTGATTTGATCTTCCATTTTCTCTGTGATGGATGAAACAATATCAGTTGTGATTTTTAACATCTCTTTGTTGACACTGATGCATTGGACTGGCAAATGTAAAGATATTATTATTGAAAATTGGATAGATTGCATTATGTTTTATTTGTTTATTTATTTTTTACAAGCTATTGTCAAAAATTGTAGGCAAATAAATAGTATATAATAATGCAGTAGGGTAGTATTTCATACCAAACATACACAAAAGTGAATGTCAAAAGTTTGGGGGTCAGTAAGATATTTTTTTTATTTATAATTTTATTTAGCTATATTACATTGATCAATAGTGACAGTAAAGACAAAAAAAGATGTCACAGGTTCCACAAAAAATCTTTTTTTACATTGATATTAATAAGAAATGTTTCCTGAGCAGCAAATCAGCATGATTTCTGAAGGATCATGTGACACTGAAGACGAGTAATGATGCTGAAAATTCAGCTTTGATCACAGGAATAAATTAGATTTTGAAACATATTCAAATAGAAAACAGTTATTTTGAATTTTAATAATATTTCATAATATTTCTGCTTTTACTGTATTTTTGATCAAATGTTTGAACTGTTATGTAGTTTCATTTCAATGTTAAAAATCATGGTTGATACTGGTTCATTTTTATTCATCACTCTGTACATGGAATATAAAGTGCATTGCACTGTGGGATACAGTACCCAGTGCAATATGCTCTGCTTGTATATTAAACATTTATAGAATGTAGAAGGTCATTTCGTGAATACTGATGATCCACATACTGTGCAGAGTATACTGACTGCATATAGCAAAAATAGCATGATATTATGCTGTTCTGAACACAGGCGGTGATGGTGCAAAGAAAGAAAAAGGTGGAAAAGAGACTTACTGCTGTTCATTGTCAGTGAAGTGCAGATCTAGTTTGAGCTGGACATCCACCTCACTCACGGCTTCCTCCACCTGAGAGAGACACATCACCACACCTGTCAGTCAAAACTAACTGCAGGTTTCAAAAACAAAGCAAGATCTTTTCTACAGCGTTTCTAGAGCATGCTGTTAGCGGCGCCAATGTCCTGGACTCGATTTACACACTGAATGCAGAAATGTAATATAAATAGAGTGAAACTCAAGAAGACTCTTTGTTATCAATCTGTTGTAAAACATAATAGTAACGTACCATCAATGAACTAATCAGAATTAGTTAATGAACTGTTTAGAACCAGTCAAAAATACTTAAAGGGTTAGTTCACCCAAAAATGAAAATTCTGTCATTTATCACTCGCCCTCATGCCGTTCCACCCCCGTAAGACCTTCGTTAATCTTCGGAACGCAAATTGAGATATTTCTGTTGAAATCCGATGGCTCCGTGAGGCCTGCATAGGGAGCAATGACACTTCCTCTCTCAAGATCCATTAATGTACTAAAAACATATTTAAATCAGTTCATGTGAGTACAGTGGTTCAATATTAATATTATAAAGCGACAAGTATATTTTTGGTGTGCCAAAAAAAACAAAATAATGATTTATATAGTGATGGCCGATTTCAAAACACTGCTTCAGGAAGCATCGGAGCGTTATGAATCAGCGTGTCGAATCATCGGTTTGGAGCGGCAAAGTCAAGTGATTTCAGCAGTTTGGCGGTTTGACACGCGATCCGAATCATGATTCGACACGCTGATTCATAACGCTCCGAAGCTTCCTGAAGCAGTGTTTTGAAATCGGCCATCACTATATAAGTCGTTATTTTGTATTTTTGGCGCACCAAAAATATTCTCGTCGCTTTATAATATTAATATTGAACCACTGTACTCACATGAACTGATTTAAATATGTTTTTAGTACATTAATGGCTCTTGAGAGAGGAAGTGTCATTGCTGGCTATGGAGGCCTCACGGAGTCATCGGATTTCAACAAAAATATCTCAATTTGTGTTCCGAAGATTAACAAAGGTCTTATGGGTGTGGAACGGCATGAGGGCGAGTAATAAATGACAGAATTTTCATTTTTGGGTGAACTAACCCTTTAATTGAAAGCTGTTGCTTTGTGGTTGCTAAGGCGTTGTGATTGGTTGGCATTGAGTGGTTGCATTCTGTCTTTATGATCTCAAAGAGTTGTCAAAAGTACTGACTTTGGTACCAATCAGTAATGAAATTTTTTTAAATGTGACTCTTGGAGCGCGGTTGAGCGGATTCATGAACACCTCTGATTGGCCTTTGTGTTAATGCGCTCATCGGATATGTCTGTGATTGGCTACAATGATCAACGCACGGCAGCATTTGAAAGCACACGCAAGTGTTTAATTTGAAAGCTTGGAGCGTTTGAAAGCAGGCGTTTATCAGTGGACCGGTCCGGAATAGACACTTGCCTTTAAACGCTCCCGTGTGTATCTGTGTAAGCACTCGGTGAAGAGAGTCATTGATGAATATTTACAATGTTTTTTGAAGCGTTGATCATTGAAGCCAATCACAGACATATCCGATGAGTGAGTCAACACAATGGCCAATCAGAGGTGTTTACGAATCCGCTCAACAGTGCTCAAAGCGTCATATTTCAACATTTCAGTACCGACTTGGTACCGAAGTCGGTACTCTTGACAACGCTACTGATTTCTAGATATGGCTGGACCTTCTGTCAATGTTTTATCATCTAACTAGCAAAAAACCAGCAATAGCACACCAGTCCTCAAGTGATTGAAGGTTTTATTCATCATGTTTTTCTTATGCAAAATTCGATGTCCCACATGTAACAACATTGTTTCTGATGTGCAGAAAATGTGAGGAAACACACAAACGACACGTGTCTGAAGGACAACAAGGCAAATCTGAACAAGTGGGTAAACGAACAGTGTTAAAACAGTCTTTTGTGACATTTGAATTCTCGGCTGTAATATGTGATCTCATGAATATTTTGATGTATGAATATCTGAACATGCAATATATCAAAAGAAAGAACAGAAAAACTGTTTTATTCCAACTTCATGCATTCTTTTTTATCATCACTTGAATGTAGGTAAAAAGCAACATTTTGAACAAAAAGCTGAGAAAATCGCAACTACAACATGCAAAAGCAATGCTTTTATCGCTTTTTTCTGCTTCTTTTTCGTCTTTGTTTTGATCCAGAGATTCTGTACTCGTTCATAAGATGTGTAATGGCGCCCCCTACGGTATAACAATGAAAACATGGAAAGCCAGAAAATTCTGTCAATGGCAGGGAAAGAGTTAAAAGAGTTAATTCTCATGAATAATACAAAGAAAAGCTCAGAAACTGATGACATAGACGTGTACTCTCCAGCCACTGCAGCCAATCACCACTTCTAATTAACGCATATATCTCATTGTTTGTGACGTTGGTTCAACTTTGCTTTTTAAACTGGAAGAATGAAATGTCTCTGAAAAAAAATAAATAACCACTTTCCCCTTAATAATAAACATAATGAGTGCTATCGCTGTTTTCATTGATGTGAAACCAGTACATATCTGTTAACATCTCAAAAAATGTGTTTTGGAGTTTCATGACCCTTTAATGTGTGGACACAACCACAGGAAATTTCGCCATTTTATGTGATCATGTCAACAAGCATATTGTTGTTGATGAGGAACGTTATAAATAAATTAAATTTGACACTTTCATTATTAGTGGTGTATTATTATTATTAAGCATTTTTGTCTGTTATAATGTGCTTTGAAAACACAACGCCAACAATCTTCCCAAATTTGATAAGAGAGTTGTTTATAAATCTGTCATCAAGAAAAGAGAAAAAAGGTTCTCCTGTATAGTTTTAAAGCTCTATGGTTTAACGTTTGAAAGCAAAGACATTAAAACTGCAAAAAATATTAGTATTGTAATTTTACAGTTGTTTTGTCAAATAAAATGCTATATAAAATATTAATAATATTAAAATACTTATATCAAATACACTTTTTTTTTCCATTCAACCATATTCTGACTATAGTAATATTTGTTTGTTTTTTGTTTTTTTGTTTTTTTTTCACATGCTCACATGTCTCATATGTAACGATGTTATTTCCCATGTGCAGAATCTTTATGTGATCACAGGTGAGAGTGAACAGAACCACATGAACTTTATGTGCTCTCACATATGTGCAGATATTTAATGACAGACCCTTACATGAAAACGTGACATACACAGGAGGTTCCACATCGTTCTGACAAACTGGTGCACCCTCCGTCGATCTTTGAAAACAAACAGGGCTGCTCCAATTATTGATAGACAGATTGATTAAAGTCACACTCTGGGGAAATGGAAAGCTATTTTTAGACTTCTTATCTAGGGGGAGAGATAGAGAGTGAAATGGAGTGAGACAGGTAGGAGAGCGGGCACAGATATCTGCTTCAAGGTTAATAAGAAAGATGGCCATAGAAATCTGATAAAAAACACTCTCCTTCCTACAACTCCCTGCCTCTCTCTATCTCTCTTTTACCCATTTCACATATTTCATAATGTCTAAAATGAGCAGGTGTATGAGTTTGATAATAGTAATAATAATAAGGTAATAATATTTGAATATAATATAGTTTAATAATATAATACAGTGCTGTGAAAAAGTAAGTACACCCCATTTACATTTACATTTATGCATTTGGCAGACGCTTTTATCCAAAGCGACTTACATTGCATTATACTATACATTTGTATCGGAGTATGTGCAATCCCTGGGATCGAACCCATGACCTTGGCATTGCTAGTGCCATGCTCTAACCACTGAGCTACAGGAAAGCTGTACCCCATGAAAAGTATTTATTTGTTTGTTCTTGTTCTTCAACATTGTTGGACATACTGAGGTTTAATGTTAATAGATAAAAAAAAGGCCATATAATTCAACAAATGGCACCTGGATTATACATTTTGTAACAAATATTGCCTTTCCTTGTGTGGGAAAAGTGCAAGTACACCCCTAACATCATGAAATCAGATATACTACTATTCAAATGTTTGGGGTCAATAAGATTATTATTATTATTATTATTTAAAGAAATGAATAAAGTGACAGTAAATGCCTTTATGTTGTTACAATAGATTTCTATTTTAAATAAATGCTGTTCTTTTCAACTTTCTATTTATTGAAGTATTCTGGAGGGAAAAAAAAGTATCACAGTTAAAATTTCCATTCCAATTTTCCACTTTATAATATGCAATTTATCTCTGCATCTTTTTATTTAATTGATTTGATTGAAGTGTAAAGTTATTATTATTCCAGCTCACACTGTATTTGTCACATCTGTTCTGGGTTTGAGTTTTGTTCTTGTTCCCTTTCAGTTTCCTTTTTGTCCCTGTTCATTTGTTACTATGGTTTTTGATTTGCCCTCATGTGTCTCACCTGTGTCTTGTTAAAGGGTTAGTTCACCCAAAAATTAAAATTATCCCATGATATACCCACCCTCAAGCTATCATATGTGTATATGACTATATTTTGAATTTGAAGCAAAAAAAAAAAAATGCATCCATCCATCATAAAAGTAATCCAGCCCAGTTTTTTTTAATACTAGGTTGCTGATATCACCATAACCCGCATCACGACCCTCACTTCTGTTTTCAGAGCAGCGTGACACTCACCCTCTCCCCGTCCAGCAGCAGGTGCACTCTGAAGTTCATGCGGTCCTCCAGGTTCACCTCCTCATTCCTGTACAGGATCTGAAAGATCCGACTGAACACTCCACCATCATGAACCCCAGCGCTGCTGAAACTGCACTCGCCTGCCCAGACACAGAGAAAAGAAGGTAGATTAGTTTCTCCACTGTTCACATCAAAGCATCTCCAGTGAGAGATTCTCCACTGTGTGCACATCAGAGCATGTTCAGTGACAGTTCCCCACAGGAAGAGAGATGTAGATGTGTTTCATTCATATTTAGTGTGTTGTTTTCTGACAGTGTATGGCAGGAATGTGATTTTGTGTGTTTGGGGCTCTGAAATTAAGAGAAAGCAAAAAATCAAATGAAAATACTTGTGCTTATGTCAGAGCAGGGCCTGTAGGAATACAATTATTGTATCTCAATTGCAAGTCCTAGGCAGTACATGGAGAATAAGTGGAAAGCCCAGCAAGCACAAAACATACACTCTAAAAAATGCTGGGTTAAAAACAACCCAAGTTGGGTTGAAAATGGACAAACCCAGCGATTGGGTTGTTTTGACCCAGCAGTTGGGTTAAATGTTTGCCCAACCTGCTGGGTAGTTTTATTTAACCCAACAATTGTTTACAAATTACTATAGGTCTGGCTTAAAATGAACCCAAAATATGTTGGAAATTAAAAATCAGACTCATAATTACTAGAGGCAACAATAATAATCAAAAAGATGAGCATTTATTAATAAGCAATTTAATAAATGTTTATTGTTTAAATATTATTCAAAAAAAGTATTAATAAATGTTTGTTTATTAAACATATTAATAAATGTTAATTTCCAACATATTTTGGGTTCATTTTAAGCAAGAAATACAGTAATTTTTAAACAATATTTGGGTTAAATAAAACTACCCAGCAGGTTGGGCAAACATTTAACCCAGCCGCTGGGTTAAAACAACCCAATCGCTGGGTTTGTCCATTTTCAACCCAACTTGGGTTGTTTTTAACCCAGCATTTTTTAGAGTGTATAATATAATATAAAATAATTCACACAAAAAAGTACAATATTTTGTCATTTGTTTTATTTTAAGTAATGTTCCTGTGTAATTAAAAAAATAATAATTTTTAAGAAACCCCACAAAAAACGTTTTCTACACTCTAAAAAACTGCTGGGTTAAATATGGACAAAACCAGGGATTGGGTTGTTTTCACCCAGCCATTTTTTTCAACCAATTTTGGATTTATTTTTTTAGCCAGCAATATAGTAATATAGTAAAAGGCGTGTTTTTGCTCACCCCCAAATAGGGGCAGATTTGTGGGGTATTATAAGCTGAAACTTGACCAGACCAGAGACTTATATTACATCATGTGAAAGAGGGCATAATAGGTGCCTTTTAACCCAACCTGCTGGTTTTGTCCATATTTTACCCAGCTTTGGTTTTTTTAACCCAGCATTTTTTAGAGTGTATTACATTATTTTAAGCAGCCTCAAACGTTAATGCAATATTTTTTTGCCTTGAAAAAAAAGGGCTATTTTTATTGTGGTTTTTTGTTTTTCATCATTGTTAGCAGTCCCTGGTCAACATTTGGAACAACAGGAGGGTGAGTAAATTATGATAAATTTTTCATATTTGAGTGAAATCTTCCTATTTCTCCAGTTGAATTTTAGCTGATAAAAGCTTCAAGATCAACATGAGAGCAATTCATGTTTCCCCTAAGGAGAGAAAATCATGAATCTGTCCATCAAATCCAGCATTACCAGTCCCATTTTTCTTTAACCTGACACTAAAACAGCCACCATCAAGGCCATAACCATCAAACGCCGGCCACTGGCTCCACATCCACCCGGAGAGAAACCGAGATCTTGTCTGTGATGGATGACAGCACCTCAGTGGGGATTCTCTTCAGTGGAGAGGATGATAGCGCGTGTCAGTGAGGTGCTGAGCGAAACAGTGAGGGTCTCCCGTAAAGACGGACTCCTGCTGAGTCTGTCTTTCTCTTGCGTCTTTCTGTCTGTCTCTCTCTTTCTATATCTTTCTTCCTCGCTGTGTGTCACCAAAACAGTTCTGCAGTGCGCCGATGCCCCAGAGACGCAGAGAGAGAGCGAGTCGGACAGTAGTGTCTAATCTTGCCAGGGGAGTCATGCGGTGTGTGTGTGTGTGTGTTTGATGGAGGGGAAGATTCAGAAACCGAGAAAAAAAATGATGGATAAGGTCAGTGTGTTTCTGATGAACACTATTTCAAGCCGTCTGACAGCAGTATGGAAATTCACAGCACTGCTCTGTAATGCGGCATATTGTATAATCTATAATATCCCTTAAAGGGATAGTACATTCAAAAATGAACATTTTGCCATTATTTAATCACCTTCAGGTTGTTAAAACCTGTATGACTTTTGTAAAACAAGAAAAGATTATTTGTGATGAATATCCTGGATGCTATTTTCAACATAATGAACATGAAGGAGGCCAGGGGCTGTCAATCTCCAAAATATTGAAAATATTCTTAAAAATTATCCTAAAAGTAGTCCATATGACTTGTGCACTCTTTCAAAGTCAATTGATAGCTTCATGTAAAGAACAGACTGAAATTTAAGACTTTTTTTAATACTTCCGACTTGATCTATTATGCTTTTTAAATGTTCAACTTTCTTTAGTGTGTAACTGCTGTTTTAGCATGAAAAAGGTCTGCAAAGTTACGAAGTACAAAGTCACTCCAAAGGGAGTTATTATTTCTGAACTCCTTGAAACGCCTTGATTGTAGTCTTGAGTTTTCTTCCAGAAACGTTAACACCACAATAGAATCATTTAAATAATTCCCACCTAAGGCATACGCAAAAATGTGGTAATAGAGTACCTCAGAGATGACGTGTTTTTGTATGCAAAACCCAGAAGCGAGTTAGCATTTTAGCACTTCCGGTTCCATCGCCCTAAAGTCTATGGGTTTTTTGAATGGGTTTTTGCTAAATCGCCTGAAATAAGGTCTGTGGTTAACAAAGCCTCTAAAAATGTTCACGTTTTGATCTGTGACATAAAACACACCAGTTATAACCCGCTTGTGATTATTTAAACCTTTATTGTGTCTTAAAAACGGCGGTTGCTAACAAGTTGCTTAAAGGGACTACTTCCTTTGGCGGGGACTTTAGACGTCATTATGACGAACAGGACATTTGGACAGCATTTCTCATAAAAAAGTGGATAAGTATTCATACACAGCGCCATAATCAGCGAGCATGTTTTTAAATAAAGTTGTTTTTTAAATAAAGTTTGAGGAAGCTTGGTGGTGGTGACGTTGATCCGCGACCATGGTGTGTTGTAGCCTGTTTATATCCTACTGTTAGCTTTTTATATCTGACGACTTTATTTAGGCTTCAAAATGTATAAATGTTGTGTTAACTTGTAAAGATTATCTTGATAGACAAAACGTATAAGTGTCATAACTCTTTGTTAAACATAGAGCTTATTTTTTTGCGATTTTCTAAAAGTCTAAGGGAAAAATTCCCATATTCCAAATTCGATCGAGGGAACCCATGCGCCGCTAACTTCCGGGTTGGCCTACAAAAACACTTCATCTGTGAGGTACTCTATAAGCGTGACATTTCCGAGACACACTCGAAGTGGTTGACCACTTACAACACACTGGTCCAGCCAACCAATCAAAGCATAAAGAGAGCATTATTGACAGACTGGGAAGAGAGGAGCTGCAACAATGTCAAATATACAGTACCGTTCAAAAGTTTGGGGTCAGTAAGATTTTTTAATGTTTTAAAAGAAGTATCTTCTGCTCACCAAGCCTGCATTTATTTGATTAAAAATACAAACAAAAACAGTAATATTGTGAAATATTATTCCAATTTAAAACAGCTGTTTTCTATGTCAATATACAGTAAAGTGTAATTTATTCCTGTGATCAAAGCTGAATTTTCAGCATCATTACTCCAGTCTTCAGTGTCACATGATCCTTCAGAAATCATTCTAATATGATGATTTGATGCTCAAGAAACATTCATTATTATTATCAATGTTGAAAACAGTTCTTCGATGAATAGAAAGTTCAAAAGAACAGCATTTATTTAAAATAGAATATTTTCTAACATTATAATTGTCTTTACTGTAACTTTTGATCAGTTTAACTCATCCTTGATGAATAAAAGTATTGATTAATTTTATTTCTATCCCCAAAAATAAAATTAAAATTCGTACTGACCCCAAACTTATGAACGGTAGTGTTTAATGTTACAAAAGATTTAGATTTCAGACAAATGCTGTTCTTTTGATCTTTCTATTCATCATAGCATCATGAAATAAAAATGTAAATAACCGTTTTCAACATTGATAATAATCATAAATGTTTCTTGAGCATCAAATCATCATATTAGATTGATTTCTGAAGGATCATGTGACACTGAAGACTGGAGTAATGATGCTGAAAATTCAGCTTTGATCACAGAAATAAATTACACTTTACTGTATATTGACATAGAAAACAGCTGTTTTAAATTGGAATAATATTTCACAATATTACTGTTTTTGTTTGTATTTTTAATCAAATAAATGCAGGCTTGGTGAGCAGAAGATACTTCTTTTAAAACATTAAAAAATCTTACTGACCCCAAACCTTTGAACGGTAGTGTATATATATTAACTTTAAGACCCTTTAAGACATTTTTTAGGCTTTAGCACATTTATGAGAGAAGCTGCAACCTCTGATTGATGACTGAATCATTGTTTTAAGTTTAATATTTTTAATGAATCATTGAACCTGTTAGCCAGCACCCCCGCTTTTGAAAAATCCAAAGAAATGACATACCCAAACTAAAACAGATACAGTCTGTGAAGCCTTTGCACTAAAAGTATAAGTAAGGTCTCATTTGAAAGCAGACGCTATGCAGTTAATTATTGTCAAAAATAGTTATAAATAGCTTAAAAGTTCTGTAAAGTTATTAGAAATGTATTTTTATTAAATATCTTTAAAATAAAAATAAAATAAAATTAAATAAAATTGAAGTTGTAGCAATCTAAAAATGTACGTCATGTCTGGCCAGGTTATATTTCAAATCTGAAGATGACAAGTTAAATGTTTTTCAAGATCATGTCATATGATTTTAGTTTAAGAAGACTCTAAAATGCAAACAGTGTATTTTCAGTGTATTGCCTCTATTGTTTTGTGGTGCAAACTGCCCCATTCAGTTTCACTCTCCCCTGCACACATTCACACCTCTCCGGCCTGGTTATGGCTCTAATTATTCATTTCTTTTGTCTCTATTATAATTACTGACAATGTTGTATATTAATGTTGCAAGCAGATTTAATCCCTCATTTCTTTCATCAGACTTCTCACTTCACCTTCTTTGAAACTGTATGAAATGCCCTTCGTGGAAAAAAAATTTACATTTAAAAATTATTCGTAATAACAGCTAGGTGGCAGCCTGGCAGGTGCATCTAGAACTAGCATGTAGCTTAGCACACATCAATACATGACAATTTATGAGATTAAAACCAAGTTTTTGCTCCAAATTTACTTTATATCACAATTCGAGTGTTTTAAATAACCTTCTGTGATGTGATGTGGTATCGGATCAAAAAATCTGACCGAAAATATATTCTTTTATGGTATTCTCCCCAATGAGAAAAGCTATCCCAATTAGCATGGCATTATAAATATAATCATTTATTATGAAATAACCGACATGGCATGAAGAAATTTCAATCACAGATCAAACTGATTGAGTTCTCAAGTTCAACTCTCTCAGTGATCCGGTCATTTAACCAATTAACAACCCACTAAATTACTTAAATATCAGTCTTTACATCACACAAAGTATCATATGACTTGGAACATCGTGCACAAGTCATATAGTCTTCAGAGACCCAAGCGTTGATAATTATTACTTATAAAAACTTTGTTCAGGCAAAATTTGCATTGGACTACAAAATTCCAGCACTGGGCCTTTAGTCTTTTATTATATATATCTTTTTGCTTTTTGTGGTTCTTTTGTGTCTCCATTATTCAAAACTTCCCCTTTTGTGTTTCACAGCTGAAAGAAAGCCATACGAGTCTGGAACAGCATGGCACTGAGTAAACGAGAGAATTTTTATATTTGGGGGCATTTGTTTCTGGCTATATTGTTCTAGTGCAGAACATTTGTCACCATATATGCAAAAACTTTTGATACAGCAAGATGTTTTTTGAGCAACATTTACAAAAGAATATACTCATTCATATACTAGTTCAGTTTCTGCAGCTGTCTCATAGCAATGGTAATTCACTGTACTGCAATCTGACATGTTGTTCAGTCAGAATTAGCATTTTAGCTCATGTCTCCAGGGCTTATTTATCATATCATGTGACATATGATTCATTATCTTCATACCTATAATATTGTTCCTGTTGTATGAAGCTGTAAGGGAAGCTGAACGTGTTAACTGTGGAGATTTTAATACTGTTTTGACAGTGAGTAGCACTGCATTACCTTTTTTACATGCGATAATGACAGGAATAATGTGCAATTAATGTGTAATGAATAATAATACAGAGCGGGAAGCATCCAAAACAGCGCAAGTTGAAGAAGAACTTAAAATGCAAAAAGGAGTTTGTACTATTTTAGCTGTTCTTGTTAGTAGAGAGCACAAAGACACTGTAACACTTCAGTTTAGTTAGTCAGCGAGCCAGTTGTCCAGATGGCATTTTAAAACTGGAAATGAAATCGCTTCAGAGCCAGAATGACAGACAGATCCAAAATGGCCGCTGATGCCAGTGCAGTGTGAGAGTTTGATTCAAACCGCTGCTGGCGTTCAGTCAAACAAGCCGCGCCAATACTCAATGTCAGACAGAGGCCGCAGAGTTTTGCTGCCAAATACAGACACACACACACTGTAAATCCTCAATAAAGACATTAAGATAAGATAGCTAAAGAAACACTGCTGTACTCATATACAGCATATGTTTGTGTCCTGGTTTGTTAGGACAAAGTAAAAAAAAAAAAAGAGAGATTCCAAAGTTTTTTTTATTTTTTATTTGGTTATAGTTTTGTTCCTGGTTTGGACACAGTTTTGCAGTTTTTTGTATGTGTGTATTAAAAACCACTACTGTTTAAAAGTTTAGGGTCAGTATGATGTTTTAATAGAAATAATAATAATTTACATTTACATTTACATTTATGCATTTGGCAGACGCTTTTATCCAAAGCGACTTACATTGCATTATACTATACATTTGTATCGGTAATTATTCAGTAAAGTCGGATTCAATTGATCAAAAGTGAAAGATTTTTGCATTAACTAACACTAACTAGCAATGAGCAAGACATTTGTTACAATATTTAATCTTTTGAGCACCAAATCAGCATATTAGAATGATTTCTGAAGGGTCATGTGACACTGAAGACCGGAATAATGGCATGTACTGTAGAAAATAATTTAAAGAAATGTGTCTTTTTTTTTAAAAACACCAAAAGAATCATAAGATTAGCCAGCAGACATCCAAAAACAAAATTAAAGTCTTGTTAGTACCAGAAGATGAAAGTGTGCTCAGAAGCTCATTACGGTGACGTGATGTCATTCAGACGACAGTGTTTGATCTGTACTTCATAGTGTGCTGGAATCACGAGTGTCTGTGGCCTGACTGAATAAACGTTTCACTTTCAGAAGCATGCTAACACACTTTCTAACTGCAAAAGCNCTACTGTTTAAAAGTTTAGGGTCAGTATGATGTTTTAATACAAATAATAATAATTTTATTCAGTAAAGTCGGTTTCAATTGATCAAAAGTGAAAGATTTTTGCATTAACTAACACTAACTAGCAATGAGCAAGACATTTGTTACAGTATTTAATCTTTTGAGCAGCAAATCAGCATATTAGAATGATTTCTGAAGGGTCATGTGACACTGAAGACCGGAATAATGGCATGTACTGTAGAAAATAGTGTAGAAGATGAAAGTGTGCTCAGAAGCTCATTACGGTGACGTGATGTCATTCAGACGACAGTGTTTGATCTGTACTTCATAGTGTGCTGGAATCACGAGTGTCTGTGGCCTGACTGAATAAACGTTTCACTTTCAGAAGCATGCTAACACACTTTCTAACTGCAAAAGCACAATTGGAAGTAAATGGCAGTCCCATGGGTAAATAAGAGTGATTAATTCTCAAAAATGTGTTTGGAAAGATATGACAAAGAAGGTTTTTTGACAATACTGTGTTGAAGAATCCCCACAAGGATAGAAAACCAGACGTGTGTGTGTCAAATAGTTATTTAGGTCTAAACAGGTGTCATACCAGCAATGTGTACACTGATAATTGTGTGTGCGTGTGTGTGTGAGCGTGTGTGAGTGTGTGTGTGTGTGTGACCAGAAGCCATCAATGATGTGAAAACACTATATTTTTAGCTGACACAACATGGCGTCCTTGTCCCTGACTGCCGTCAGATGGCCATAAAACTAAAGCCATCTGTAGATTAATGTTTTGAGCACAAAGTGTGTGCTGAGAATGTGAGAAGAATGTAAGTTAGCACACAGAACAAAACAAAGGGAAACGTAAATTACATAGTGTGTATGTTTGTGTAACCAGGGGGGTTCAGGTCACAGAAAACCAGGAGAAAATGTCTTTAATCATGCAGAAAAAATATTAACAGTAAATGTAAACCTTTATGTATAGTATGCTAGAATAAGCCAATGAGAGGCCATGTAGCCCATTCAAACATCCCACCCTGCAAAAACGAATTTCCTGGAGATGAGGACTGTCTGTTCAAAAACGCCATAAAAAATAGCGTCGTTACAGAAGACTTTTTGACCCTTTGAATTACCTGTAGTTCAAGCTAGCCAGGTTCGCGGTTCCCTACACCAAACTTTATTTTGTAGCGCGCCTCCCATGCAATGGCTTTCCTGTAGCTCAGTGGTTAGAGCATGGCACTAGCAATGCCAAGGTCATGGGTTCGATCCCAGGGATTGCACATACTCTGATACAAATGTATAGTATAATGCAATGTAAGTCGCTTTGGATAAAAAGCGTCTGCCAAATGCGTAAATGTAAATGCAATAGCCTATCGCAAAGAGCTTTGCGCATTGTTACTCTTGATAAGAAACAAAGTTTCAAAGTTTGACGTTTTGCTCACGTAGTGCCTCAGTTCAAACGGCAGCGCAGAGCGCGAGTTTTTTCTTCCACTTTAATTCAAGTTATAACACGATGAATGAACATCAAAAGGTATGTTTAAAGATACAGTACAATTTACCGAAATGTAGCATGTCTCAATTTGTGTTTAAACCCTGGAAAGATGTCAATAAAACAGCTTGTGAACAATATTTCACTTGCATTTACCGCAGGAAAGTTATCAGGTGTTCACAGTTCTTTATTTAGCTAGAGAGGAGCATATTTACTATGTTTAAATAAATTTGTCATGAAGACAAGTGTTTATGAAAACTACCTTGTGTGCAATTAAGTTGCATACAAACATTTCAGTTTTTATTTGAGTGCAGTTATTATATCTGAAAAGAAGCAGTTCAATATAGTTTGGGCTCTGTTGTTAGGCTAATTTTAACCTCTAATATTATAGCAATGTACTAAGGGTCCCCTGTATAGTTAATTCAATTTAAGTATTTCAGAGAACTGTGTAATGAATTAATTTGAAAATAGCATAGTAAACTCTACTTTAAAATCTTTGGAATCAATGTTGAACAAATCAGTTCTTATTTTGCACTTATTGTCATTGCTGATCTGTTTTTGGCTTTGAAAGTAAGTTATAGAGTATAATTGATCATTTGTCCAACTCTAAAAGCTTTATGTCTAGATAGTAAATACTAGAGGCTTTATCTCTGTTTGACTCTCTCTCTCTCTCTCTGTCCTCTAAAGGCTGTGTTTTGTCTCAGAAAACTTTGTGTCTGAGTGGTTTATTTTGCACATTTATTTTTAACAGCAGGAACAGAGACAGTGAGGGGAATCCTCCCAAAAGCCTCTGCGAAAGAGCCCTTGACTGAAACAACACTGAAATCCTGGAGCAGACTCCTCCAATGGGCATCACTATCGTCCTGTATTCAGTCAAATAAGGCATATAGACTCAATAACTGTAACCAAAATGATTAAAGTCCTCACAAACACATGCATTGTGCTTAATAACAGTGCTTGCAGCAAGTTTGACAGTAAAATTGTCTCTAAAAATTGTTGTTCAGGAGGTGAATTTGAATTTGTTTTGAAAGTGCTGCTTTAAGGTAGCAGTGGCCCTGTAAAAGGAATGTTTTTAGAGATGCATCTCCTCAGAGAAGATTTTATCATGCTGACAGCCAGTCTAAAACTCTCGGATGGTGCATCTTGAATCTAAACCACCACCACTAAACATATTAAATCTAAAAAATGGAAACAAAAGAATGAATATACTCTCACTAGCCTGTGTCAGCAACTGATTAGTTGCGTATTGTCTGACACATAGATTTATGGAGACACTGAAACAACACAAAGTAAAGAATATAGGTCAATATAGAAAGTTCTCACCTGTGTATCCAGGTGTCGTGGCAGTGATTCTGTGGGGAACACGAGGAGACACGCGTAGACTTGCCCTCACCTGATAGAAGCTGCAAATGACAGAGAATTATTGAATTACTATAGATTTTATTCACAGATTACAAAGTGGAAAAGACCTTCCTCATTTGAAGATTCATGATCAGAAATGTACAAGTTTGCAGTTAAACGAGACAAACCAAAGCAGAGCAAGTTACATTATGTCTGGAACAGATATCCTTGCTTAAAAAAAATCACATAACATAAACATAAAATCAAGATGCAGTATAAACTAAAATCATATTTTTTCCCTGTTATTGAAGAATATACAGCTCTTGAAACTCTTGTAATCATGAAGTTTCAATAAATTGTGGTTAATTTACGGTTTCGGCACTTTTAAATGGTAATCATTTTTCCTCAATATTACTGTTTTTACTTTATTTTTGATCAAATAAATGCAGCCTTGGTGAGTTTCTTTTAAAAACGTTTAAAAATATGACTTATTCCAAACTTTTACTGAAGAAGAATTTCTGATGTGTAAAATCAGGTCATTTGAACAACTTGTGTTTCCTAATAAAAAGATTGTGGGATGCTCTTCCCAACCATACTGGTAAAGTTCTCTACAAATTATTAATCCCTTCAGGACAAAATGGCAGTAAATAATGGATATGATGCATGTTCTGATACCACTCACACTGACCAAGACCAAGACAAACAGCCGTTTATCTGGTCAGTGTGAAATCGTATGCAGTGAATCTCTATTAGATCATAAATAATGATGATGAATTAATGTGAAAGCTTAGTCGGCATGTTCAGACGGCCCAGACTCCATCAGGGGGATTGTACAAACAAAGGTCACCTTGGCCAGTGAAGTGACTGCGGTTGCATGTTAAATGTTGAAGCACTTCACAGATCATACTCTCTGGAGATCCTGGACTTAGTCGGGTCATCCCTGCACTTCACTTCAGCTCCGTAAGAACATCTACACCACAGTATGTTGACAGTACACTATAAAATGTGTCTACAGTATTGTTATATGCACTGTAGCATGCTGTGCTAAAGTGTCTATGCTCTATAACATGCACTAAAATGTCTGTAGCACATGCTAAAACATGTCTGCAGTGCAGTACAAGATTCAACATGTTTGAAATACATGATGGACTGTAGCAGCATGTGCTAAAATGTCTGTAGCGCATGTTACAGCACGTCTACAATGTAGCACAAGCTACAACATGTCTAAAATTATATAGCACCAAATGTCTGTAGCACATCTTAAAGGGTTAGTTCACCCAAAAATGAAAATTCTGTCATTAATTACTCACTCTCATGTCGTTCCAAACCCGTAAGACTTTCGTTCATCTTCGGAACACAAATTAAATATTTTGGATGAAAATCGAGAGCTTTCAAGGCTCAGAAAGGCAGTAAAGACATTATTAAAATAGTCCATGTGACTACAGTTGTTCAACCTTAATGTTATGAAGTGACGAGAATATTTTGAGCTTAAAAAATAAAAATTGGCTTTATTCAACAATTTTTTCTCTTCCATGTCAGTCTCAACGCTGTTCACGGAAGAGAAGAAATTGTTGAATAACATGAGGGTGAGTAATTAATGACAGAATTTTCATTTTTGGGTGAACTAACCCTTAAGTAGTGAATGTTTTATGAGCAGTAGGATAAGTTATGAGAACTTCATCCGCAGTCACGCAGAGCTGAAGCACAACCAAAACAATGTGCTTCCGCAAAAGTTTTGTGTTTTAACCGCTAGAGGGCCAAATATTTCATAGTGTACCTTTAAGTAAAATCCACTAAGTTAAAGGGTTAGTTCACCCAAAAATGAAAATTCTGTCATTTATTACTCACCCTCATGTCATTCCACACCCGTAAGACCTTTGTTCATCTTCGAAACACAAATTAAGATATTTTGTATAAAATCCGATGGCTCAGTGAGGCCTGCAATTGCCAGCAAGATAATTAACACTTTCAGAAAGCTACTAAAGACATATTTAAAACATGTGACTACAGTGGTTCAACCTTAATATTATAAAGTGATGAGAATACTTTTTGTGAGCCAAAAAAAACAACAAAATTACAACTGTATTCAACAATATCTAGTGATGGGCGATTTCAAAACACTGCTTCAAAGCTTTACGAATCTTTTGTTTCGAGTCAGTGGTTCAGAGTGCGTATCAAACTGCCAAAGTCACGTGATTTCAGTAAACAAGGCTTTGCTATGTGATAAGTGCTTCGAAATTTCAATGGTTCACCAATGGGGGCGTGACTTTGGCAGTTTGATACACACGCTCTGAACCACTGATTCGAAACAAAAGATTTGTAAAGCTTTGAAGCTTCATGAAGCAGTGTTTTGAAATCGCCCATCACTAGATATTGTTGAATAAAGTCAATATTTAGTTTTTTTGGTGCACAAAAATTCTCGTCGCTTCATAACATTAAGATTGAACCACTGTAGTCACATGAACTGTTTTAAATATGTCTTTAGTAGCTTTCTGGACATCTGAAAGTGTTAATTGTTTTGCTGTCAATGGAGGCCTCACTGAGCCATCAGATTTTATGAAAAATGAAGATTAACGAAGGTCTTACGGGTGTGGAACGACATGAGGGTGTAATTAATGACAGAATTTTAATTTTTCTTTTTTAAGTAAATTTTCCCTTTAAGTAAAATTAACAAAGTGTTCAAAAATATACTTCTCAAATTTACTAAATTTCTTTAAGGTAATGGTTTAAAAAATATAAATGTTTATCTTAATTTTTGACCTACATTTTTTAGTTTGTCACTGCTTGCCACTGCACTGAAAAAAAACGACGGCTGTTAAAAACAAACAGTATATTACAGCAGTCTGTGTCTTCTGGGGATTATTTCAGAGGAGATTCAGAGGTTTAGCTTTCTGCGTTATGGAGGGGGAAGGGGCAGTCAAATCTCTGCAAAGCTGATGTTTCAGCCAACGGCCTTGCTTTAATCTCGGAGCAGACGTGGTGAGCTGAACAACATTATGACTGACCTCTACTCCATCACAACCTCTGCTTCACACAGCTGTCAGGAGACTGAGGATAGAGAGGAAATGCTATTCTAGATCTGCTGCAAACAGTTGTCTAATGAGACGTAACTGACTGTAGATGGATGTCTGGCCTTATTGTAGACTCATTTTATCCAAGGCACAGAGCAAACTATTTAGGTTCTTTTCCAGACACTTTGTTGTTCACCCTTGGGGTTGAGCATGCAACCTTTGTGTTAGCACTGCCCGGAAGACAACATGAACTTTCTCTTTGTCGTAAACAATGCCTTTAGCATTCTGTGGTCTTCAAGTCTTCCTAGTCTTCCTGCCTATGATGTGTGCCTGTGGTTTTTTTTTTATTCGTCTTCCAGCTTTTTGTGTTATAAAATTAACAAGTAGAATTAGTAGAATTGTTCTTCAAGTTTTATCCCAGCTCTTTATCAACAGTACACAAAATGTGTACAATTTAACTGCTAACTCCACTGTTAATACTTATCCTTTGTTGTAAATGCCTCCAACTCTAAAAGCAAACACTTTTTTATGCAATTTGTACAGTAACACCAGGAATATTTATACAGTAAATAGGATCAAATTTGATTTCATATTGTCTTTAATGGGTAGTTAACACAAGCTTTTTTTATTATTATTAACCTCAAGGTTTTTGGTCAAATTTTAGATGTAGGTAAAATGGAAAGCATCAATGTAATTGGCTCATTTTAATCATCGTTTGGCCTTTGCTAATTCATTTTGAACTGATCTGCGGTGTGACATGAATTTTTGCCATGAATTGTTCTGTTCCATTGTCATAAAAGCATAAAAATATAGTTTCCACAAACACATTAAGCAGCACAACTGTTTTCAACATAATAATCAGAAATGTTTATTGAGCAGAAAATCAGCATATTAAAATAATTTCTGAAGGATCATGTGACACTGAAGTTTAGAGTAAAGCCCAAAGTATAGTTCACTTTTTATGCGTACGCAAGGGTCAGCGTACAGTGTGTGTGACGCAAATGTCGTCATCAGAAGAGTACGCGTATACGGTACAAGCACGATTTTTGTAACCGCGAGTATTTGTACGCTTAGGTCGCACATGCGCATTTCATTTTTTTTTTTTGCAGTAATTTGTTTATCCACAAGGTGGCAACCATGCCCTGGGGCCATCGATTCACAAGGTAGTCGAAGAAAACCTGCATAAACAGAACAGACCAGAACGCATGCAAGCTACAGCGACGATGGAGGCCTACATAGGCGAGAGATTGTGTGATGAGATTAGAAAGTACCCTTATTTAACTCTTGCATGAAAGAATACAAAGATGTTTACATGGGCTGTAACTCGTGGCGAGAGATTGCTCAAAACTGCACATGCGTCGAACGCCTGTGTACGAGGACAAGTCAAATGAAGTATACTTTGCAAGGCTGTGCACATACACTGGCGTACGCTTAAAACGAAGTATACCTAGGGCTTAATGATGCTTCAAATTTAGCTTCGTATCACAGGAATGAATTATATTATAAAATAGATTAAAATAGAAAAAGTTATTTTGATTAAATAAATTAATAGCCTTAGTGAGCTTAAGGGACTTCTCTCAAAAACCCCCATCTTTTGAACATTATTTGTATAACATGCCAGTTATGTTTAATGTCAACCACCCATCTAAACACAGAATTAGCACCAAAGTGGCTGTAGCAGAACTTTCAGAATAATCATAAAGGTCATGACAGGCAGCACATTTTTGTCCCTGAAACTCAAATTAGTTGCTAGTCAGATCCATATATGCTGCATAGTTAAAAATCAGGGACCTGTAAAATTATTGAATTCCCTGTAGACTTCACCTGCTGCTCACAGCAAGAGTGTAATTGATTTGGCTTGAACCAACGACAGGAACATAATGTACAAAAACAGCAAAAATCAATCATTAATCTACCAGTCTACTGAACCGAACACCTTCACGTGACACCTCATGGTCTTAGCAGGGGAGATGTATATGAAAACAGTGTTTAACACAAAGTCCACACTAGCGAGCGGTACCTCAACATCGCAAATGACACAACTTCAGACAAAATAACCAAAATCTTTTTGGTTATAGTCAAAGCAATCTAGTTTTTTGCATTTGCAATGTAGATAATGGTAGATAATGAGTGCATTGACAGTGTTAAAGTAGTTATTATTTTCCCAGTAACTTGCATTAAGGTAAACAAATGTGTAAATAACAATTTTATTAGCAAGGAAGATTCTCTTCTCAATAAATAGCTTGCATTTCTGCATAATGTTTGTGCCTAGACATGCATAACCGTCACTACAAATAAGTTTTACAGTTCAATATTGTCAGTAAAATATTTTTTTTCTATGAAACATACATACAGTGTGAAGTGTGTATTTTTTTGCATCACTAGTTGTACTAAATATATTGTTTTTAAATAAGTTTCAGTTTCACTCTCCCTGTCTGCTATTGGTCAAACAGATAGTCCCGCCCCAAACTCACACTATTGGTTGAGTGAGTGTTATGTCGGAACCAATCAGGCTGCCCAAACAGATTACAATTTAATTTGGTGTCACTAATGACCTAGAAATCACACATTTCACCTAAAAAAAAATAATGAAATTGCATGTTCTTTTCCTGTTAATGCATTTCCTGTTGAAACAGGAAATTGGAGTGGCACATATTGACAAAAAAGGTTGAGTGAGGTCAGTAAGATTTTGTTTGTTTGTTTTTGAAAAAAAAAAAAAAAAACTTTAATTCAGCAAGGATACATTAAATTAATCAAAAGTGGCAGTTATAATGTTACAAAAGATTTTATTTCAAATAAATGCTGTTCTTTTGAACATTGTTTATTAAAGAATCCTGAAAAAAATGTATCATGATTTCCACAAAAATATGAAGCAGCACAGCTGTTTTCAACACTGATAATAATAATAAAAAATAAATGTTTCTTGAGCAAATCAGCCTATTAGAATGATTTCTGAAGGATCATGTGACACTGAAGACTGGAGTATGATGCTGAAAATTCAG
The DNA here is from genome assembly GCA_003731715.1 of Anabarilius grahami. Lineage (NCBI taxonomy): Eukaryota > Metazoa > Chordata > Actinopteri > Cypriniformes > Xenocyprididae > Anabarilius > Anabarilius grahami. The sequence goes on from RJVU01042532.1 coordinate 2,013,279, forward strand.
CTTTTGATCACAGGAATAAATTACAGTTTTAAAAATAATTCAAATAGAAAACAGTTATTTTAAATTGCAATAATTGTTCACAATATGTTTTTACTGTATTTTTTGTCAAATAAATGTTGCCTAGGTGAGCATAAGAGACTTCTTGCAAAAACATTAACAAATCTTACTGGCCCCAAACTATTTAAAGGATTAGTTCACTTTCAAATGAAAATTACCCTAAGCTTCACTCACCCTCAAGCCATCCTAGCTGTATATGACTTTCTTCTTTCTGATGGACACAATCAGAGAAATATTAATAAATATCCTGACGCAGCCGATATAATGGCAGTAAGCGCTACCAAATGAGTATGAGCTGAAGAAAGTGTCTCCATGCATCCACATCCATCCATCATCCATACTCCACACGGCTCCGGAGGGTTAATAAAGGCCTTCTGAAGCGAAGCGAAGCTATGCATTTGTGTAAAAAAAAAAAAAAAATCCATATTTAACAAGTTATGAAATAAAATATCTAGCTTCTGCCAGACTGCCTTCCGTATTCAAGTTACGAAGAAAGTGTAAAACTGTAGCAGTTCAAAAAGATTACGCTACGTCCTACGCCTTCCCTATTCAACTTACGGCTGATGCAACTGACTTTTTACCAGTTCTGTTTTTTGTTTTTTTTTCGTAATTTGAATATGGAAGGCGGTCTGGCGGAAGCTAGTTAACTTGTTAAATATGGATTTAGTTTAAGTCTGAACAGCCTTAAGCAGATGTTGATAGGGTTCTCATAGTAGATAGTTTTAGATACGCCCTTGAGTCCAAGATGAGTCATTAACATTTTTTTGTGCATTTTCCTATTAAAGAAAATGCATCTGCTAAAAGTGAATTGTCTACTTTTAGAAACACTAGCTGTTAGCATATGATCTCAAAGCTAATGAAACATGAACTAAAACTCCAACACAATGCTGTCTATTCACTGCATCTGAAAAGAACATGAAACAATTCTGGAATGTGAGAGCACATTCACAACAGCACAGAGTGTTCCAAACCTGCTCTTAGCGTTTGCACATGATGCTGTCACCATGTGCTCTTCCTGAACAGGTTGTTTAGAGAACAGACACTTAACAAAGCCATTCATCAGAGCCTCCAAACATGCAGAAGAACACAGACTTACCCTCTCTGGAAGAGATCCACATTGTGAAACTTGTGGAACTCCAGCGAGAACTCCACAGTGCCCTGTACTTCCGACATCATCTATTCCATCACCTAGAGAGACCAAGAGAAGTTCATTTGCAGCTAAACACATCAAGGCTTGCATTGTTTGGTTAGCTAACCCAGAATGCATTTCTCTTTCAGAACTCTCTGTGTTGCTGTACCGTTGTCAGAGGAGCCGTTTGCCCATTGTGAGGGAGTGTGTTGTTCAATGAACATAATCCAGTGACTCAGTAATAGAGCGGCAGACGCACACCCGTGACTCAGGAAGACGCCATCTCTAATTACTCAGGCTCTGACTCATCACAGACAATATTTGTTCTGAGAAACTGATGTGCCGCTCTGCGACGCTGCACAGCTCAAAGACGAATGACAGCGGTGGCATTTCTGGACATGATCCCAAATCATACTTATGACACCATCCGTCTAAGAGACGCCACAGTTTAAAGCCACTTCGCTCAGGCTGGACCTGTATGAGTGTACGGGATGCTAATCATATCTAATGGCTTCTTCCCACACAACAGGTCGTGTAGTTGTGACACACTGCAAAAAATGCTGTTCTTACTTAGAGTTTTTGTCTTGTTTCTAGTCAAAATATCTTAAAGTTCTTAAATCAAGAAGCATTTTCTTGACAAGTAAAAATTATTTTCTTGTTTTTAGGAAAAATAAGTCACAATTAAGTGAGTTTTTCCTTAAAACAAGCAAAATAATCTGCCAATGGGGTAAGCAAAATAATCTTATATCAAACCAAAAATAAGATAAATAATCTTGTTTTCAGTTTGAAATAATAATAGTGCATGAGTGGAATGGCTGGAATCTGAAAGGAGATTTGCTTTTCCAGACTGGCTTTATGGTGGATGAATAAGCGTGTTTTAGACAGGAAAACTTAGCCATGGTTATTAGTATTCACAAATTCACTCACAGTTTGTCATGAATTTGTCTTTCTTGTAGTGAAAGACTGATATATCAACCAGGCCATCAGCCTATATTGATGTACATACGTACACACACACACACATACACACATATTATGGCAGCATTTCTTATACTGCGTGCAATTAAATGAAATCATTTTAATTGAGAAAAATGGGAAAACATTTCTTCTGTAATAAAGAAAACCGTGTTTTACAGTAATGAGAATCATCAGTAATAATGCTGAGAAAGGAAATATCAAACTCATTACTGTAATGAGAACTGAGGAATAAAATGTGCTTAATTATCCTGAAAATAATGTTGCAGTACAAAAACTCCCAAGGATCTTAATAATAGAAATATTGACTTTTTTATTTTCTGAATCTGTCTAATTCGCCTGATATTAGAAGCAGATACTGTCAGAATAATTGATTTCTATGCCATGTTACAAGATCTGAACTGTCATTTAGGCCTACACTGCCTGGCCAAAAGAAAAAGAAAAGTAGCTGTTTGGATCTAAATAGGTGAGCGTTTGTTTCGGAACCTGGTGCGTTTGTTTTCTCCCTTGGCTCAGTTCGTTTAGGCGTATGCGAACACGGCAATCGCGCTCGGACCCACACCAAAACAATCTCTCTGAGATCGCCTGAACGAGGTGGTCTCGGCCCGATTGCAAACGAACTCTGGGGTGGTTCGCTTGTGGTGTGAAAGCAATCCGGACCAAATGGACCAACGAACCAAATTATATCATCATAACGGGAAATGTGTTATATAAAATGCAGCAGTGTTTGATTCTGTGAGTGAGCACATTAGTTAGGCTACTGCAGTTAAAAACCAAAGAACGCCTCTTCATTTTAAAATGTTGTGCAATCGCGCTTCTCAGTGCAAGAATGCTGTCCCGACAAAGCTTTGATTCCCACTCTAGCTGCATTATAACATTCATATAGTGTTTGCATGTGTCTCGACACAGTCTATTAGACAGCGCTGGGAGATACAGAGAGAGCGCGCTTATCTTAGTGAGAATGTAGTACATAATTTAACAGCGGGAATGATGGCTACATTCGTATAGTGTTTGCATGTGTCTCGACAGTAGGTACTAAATAATCCACAATATGCTCATGAAGCCAACTTGTCAATCATTTTAATGGATGACGCAGAGCAAACGCTGACCAATAAGGGGACAGTTGTACACGCATGTGACTTGCATAAACACATTTTGGTACGCTTTGAAATATTGCCTTGTGAAAGCAAACCGAACCAAGAAGAAAAATGTAACATTGTAACAAATTAAGTCCCTGTTTCAGAACAATGCACTTGATCTACAGGTGTGAATATTCTGTCTATGCCTGGATCATTATTCCAGTAATTATTTTGTTTCTAGCATGTTATATGTTTGGCAACAGTTCTTCTAATACTTATTGATGGAGTGTGTAGCTTTTCGTTTCTTAAATTCATTGAAAGTCTTTGGGATGTGCTGGAGTAGACTTAACAGAGTGTTCACTTCTTGCATTGTAACATTATTTCCATCAAGATGTGCATACATTTTTGGTCAAGATCTTGTATTGACAATG
>RJVU01042532.1:2027551-2109930 GCA_003731715.1 Anabarilius grahami
CTGTATTTAAACTTATAAAATAATAATAATATTATATTATTATTATTATTATTTAATAAGTTTAAATGGGTAAATTCACAATACAACTTAAAACCTTGTTTTGTGTACTTAAAGTTAAAAGACAGGGTTAACCCTATATTTGCCAGTACCTCCCTTAAAGGGATAGATCACCCAAAAATGAAAATTCTGTCATTATTTCCTCACCCTCAAGTTGTTCCAAACCTGTATGAATTTCTTTTTTCTGCTGAACACAAAAAAAGATGTTTTGAAGAATATGGGTAACAGTTGATGGGCCCCATTGACTTCCATATTATCAACTGTTTGTTTACCAACATTCTTTAAAATATCTTCTTTTGTGTTCAGCAGAAGAAAGAAACACATACAGGTCTGGAACAACTTGAGGGTGAGTAAATGATGACAGAATTTTCATTTGTGGGTGAACTTTCCCTTTAATACTCACATAATTTTGATGTACTGTTGGTCTGATCATCTTTTTAAAATATTAGTATTGCTGTAGATTTATGAGGCTTGCTTTAATTATATGCCCATGACTGTTGGGTGATAAACCTCTGCTATTCGTAATAGCATACGTATGTTACCCAGCATTCATTGCATTCATACTGATGGTTGTTTAAACACACAGTGTGTGCTGTACACTAAAAGCATGCAGGTCTGTTTCGTCCAGTGAATATGGAGGTCACCTTGGCCACTGTGTGTACCAATCAAATATTGATGCTGTATCGGTGCAGTCAGTATATACATCCTTCAGAGAGTGTTTTTAAAAGTTCATGTGTGTAGTTGCACAATAATGCTGCATTTCTGAGTACTAGCCGACTCTGCAGGTGTGCAGACAGTGTTATGGGCTTATCTAAACTGCACCATCTGGTCTTTGACAGGTAACTTCCTGATTGTATCTGCATACAGGAAACCCGAAATACTAGAGGGTGGTGTCATTGCATAAGCAAATACCATGAGTTCTGCAAGCCTTAGAAACTTGAAACTGCATGCAACTCTTAAGGTGATGATACACGGGGCAACTTTTTGAGCCATGTTGCCGGGCAGTGTCGCCGAGCGACGATGCTTGTGCACTTTTCCATTGAGAATGGGCAACAAATTTCTATCTGGATACATTAGATCAACACGTTTTTTCCATTCTCGATGGAAAAGTGCCCAAGCATCATCACTTGGCAACATTGCTCAAAAAGTTGCCCCGTGTATCATCACCTTTACTATTTCTGCAGTATTTAGTATGTTTGCTGTAAATAGTTTCACATTTTATGCACAAAATGAATTTTTGAAAAGTTTTTGTTTTGAAAGGCCTACAGAGTTACTTTGTTTAAACTTTTTTTAAGTAAATCAACCCATGAATGTTTACTTATTGTTGGGACAGGAGAACGTATTTTAACAAAAAATGACACACTTTAAGTTTAAGACATTTTTACACAAAATTTGGACTTAAAAATGCAGAATCACCCATTCACTACCATTGCAAAACTTGGTATAGTCAGAATATTTTTAAATATATCTCTGATTATTTTCGTCTGAAAGAAGATTGTCATGTACACCTAGGATGGCATGACGGTGAGTAAATAATGGGATAATTTCATTTTTGGGTGAACTATCCCTTTAACGGTAATTTACTGTAGCCTATGTGTGAAAGGGGCTATTGTCACAGACTGAATAAAAAAACACAGGACAAGATGTTAGAAGCTGTCTCTTGTGCTAATAGGCTTATTGCTGGGAATGGTAGAGAATCATCATGGGTGGGGATTCTCCATGTTGTGTGGGAGGTAAATCTTGGTCAGGGTACCATTTCGGGTCAGTTGGGCACGTGACACATCATCAGTAGTGTGCCCTTGCATCATTGGGTGTTTCAGCCTTTCAACACTATACACCCTCCCCAAGGGTGGCCTGTTGCAGGAGGATCAGTCCTTAGCTTGTGTCCCGTGCTCCTGAAATTCACTCTGTTAAAGGAGTCTGCAGCTGGCTGAAAGTTTGACAGGTAGGCGTTCTTGAGTGATTTATGTTGCTTTACTTGGGGCCCAGCACGGGTCATTCCGCTTGAGCCAAATCCACTGGCTACTTCTTTCTGCCACCTCTGAGACTTCTCTGATGGTCTTTCTCAAAGCCTGACCGTGGATTCCCAGTTCTTTCAACAGTCTAATGATAGATGATGCCACAAATCCTCTACATCCCACTTCAACTGGATAAACTTTGGTGTGCCAGCCATGCTGCTTCGCTTCTGCTGCAAGCTCTGCATAGCACAGCTTCTTTCACCCATAGGCCTCCTGAATTAGGTTCTCCCATGGGACTGTAAGCTCTATGATGTAGACCATCTTAAGTGTGGAGGACCAGAATACCAATTCTGGCCTGAGGTTGGTGAGGGTGATCTCAGGTGAAAAGATTAACTGTTGGCTGATGTCTGCCAGCATTTTCCAGTCACGGGCCAGGCATAGTTTTCCTGATTTTGATTTAGTGAAAGGATTTTTGGGTGTTTTCATTCCTCCTCTGACAAACATTGGTACCTTCAGCGTATTGTTTGCTCTAGATGGCTGGGAGTTGATCGCGCTCCGCTTGCTCTCCAAAGCTAATGCCAGGATCTTGAGGACCTGATTGTGTCTCCAAGTGTATCTCCCTTGCCAGACCGTATTTTCTACCTCTTTCCATTTAGGAGGGCTAGTGTCCAGGTGAAATTCAGGTGGTTGAATTAGCGGGATTTCAGGTGGAATGACTATCTTCTCATGCCTTTTTGTGTTATGATGGACGTTTCCCAGGTGTTTCTCCAATTCCTGCCTTGATGTTTTCAAGGTTTTGCTTTTTTCCTTTGCAAAGAGGTCTTTGACGAAACTAAAGGTTTTTTTTTAGAAACGTGTTCTTGCATGTTCTTTCTTCTTTTGCCATTTCCTCAAGTTCTGACATTTTACGATAAATGTCAGGCAACCACAACTGCCAGTTTTTACTGTAAATTTAACAGGATTTTTTGTTACACTTTATTTTAAAGTGACATAGTTATATTGTACTTAGTCAAATATTACTTAACTACAAATATTACTATAGAGTCATAGTTAGGGTTTGGTTTGGGGTTAGTAACTTGTAATTATGGATGATTTACTATTATTACTATAGGAAGTACATTTAGTTAAGTGTAACTACGTCACCTTAAAATAAAAAGTTACCTTTTTTCCCACCGTGTAGTGTAAACATTTGGCACATTGTCATTGCATAATATGTACTGTTTGACCTGCTAATATACAGTATGCATTAAGCAGTATGTTAGTATTCTTTTTCAAACCGAGCCTCAGCGGTATCATTCTGTACTAATTGACCACACTTGCTCTTGGTCAGTCAATTTGGATGCTATATTAGCAGCTTTGCTGTTTTTATGGCTCACTATCAGTGAGTAATTTTGCAGTCTTCACGCTTTCTTCAAGTGTTTTTGCCTGGTGTCTAAAATCTTTAATTAATGACCAGCCATCCAGATGTTCCATGACAGCCTGAACATGTGTTTTATGAGGACATGTTGCATGCTTCAGCATTTCTTCGTTTTAAGCTTTTGCTATAACTGTTTCGAGTGTTTTTCACTTTCTTTTTTATAACAGACAAAACCACTTTAATCTTGTGAAGAGTGAATGAAGGTGTTGAATTATATATCCTGTAAGATAAAATGCAGATACTGTCTGAGCCCTACGGCTATACCCTAAGTCCTCTTGTAAGGTATAAATTATATTACATTTGATGTAACAGAAGACATTGTGGCTGACATGCCTGTTAGCAAGTCACTTTCATAGACCCGTTTTGATGTCATTAGTATTTCCTTTCCCAGAATCCTCCTCTGATGAGGGCAAAGCTGCAAGGCAAGACCTTTGTACTGAGGGTGCTTATGCAAGCAGACACAGATCGACCGTCATTTTACAGCGACTTTACAATCTCCTTTTTTCTTTTTAGAGCATTCCCAAAGTCCCTGCTGTGTCTCCTATATTCATCAAATAAGGACCTAAGGATCTAATATAAACATACAAATGTTTTATTGGTTTATTAATTATTATGCAATATGTCCCATCTGTTAGATGTACCTCAACATCCCTCACAGTTAGTCATCAGAATGTCTTACCATTTTCTGAGGAAGATTTGTTTGCTGCTTCTTTTCTTATTCCCTCAGCTTTTTTTTCTTTGTTTTCTTTCTTGTTTTTTTTTGGTTGTTGTTTTTTGTCCCTTCAGTGTTTAAACACATATTTTTGGCATGAATTGAGGTTTATTATGCAATATGTCCCAATTGACAGATTTCACATCCTTCACTATTAGTCATCAGTCGATCTGACTAGAAACCTGCACCCACTGAATTCTGCAGAACATTCCATAGAATTTCACCACCAAGTTCTACACATATTCTTCTGTTAGATATTTTGGTTAATTAGTGGTGATTGCTAAAGGTAAGTTTATGTGTTACACCTCATATTGTGCGATTGGATTTGCCAGGGATGTAATAAAACTGGTGAAAACCCATAGACATGCCTACGGATATGCCTTAAAAGTATGTACTGTTTTTATGAACGAAAAGTACTTTTGAGTGTGTAGCGGAAGAGTAGACAAGCTTTGGGACATATAACTTTATAATTACGCCATTAACGGATTGCTCTGTTGCTTGGTGACATGCAAGTGTCACTGTCTAAACTGCCCTGTCAATCATCTTGTCACAGATAACATCCTTCACATTTAATTTAATTTCATTTCAAACCATATACGAGAGAAATGTACAAACCCGATTCCAAAAAAGTTGGGACACTGTACAAATTGTGAATAAAAACAGAATGCAATGATGTGGAAGTTTCAAATTTCAATATTTTATTCAGAATACAACATAGATGACATATCAAATGTTTAAACTGAGAAAATGTATCATTTTAAGGGGAAAATAAGTTGATTTTAAATTTCATGGCATCAACACATCTCAAAAAAGTTGGGACAAGGCCATGTCACTGTGTGGCATCCCCTCTTCTTTTAATAACAGTCTGCAAACGTCTGGGGACTGAGGAGACAAGTTGCTCAAGTTTAGGAATAGGAATGTTGTCCCATTCTTGTCTAATACAGGCTTCTAGTTGCTCAACTGTCTTAGGTCTTCTCTGTTGCATCTTCCTCTTTATGATGCGCCAAATGTTTTCTATGGGTGAAAGATCTGGACTGCAGGCTGGCCATTTCAGTACCCGGATCCTTCTTCTACTCATCCATGATGTTGTAATTGATGCAGTATGTGGTCTGGCATTGTCATGTTGGAAAATGCAAGGTCTTTCCTGAAAGAGACGACGTCTGGATGGGAGCATATAGTTCTAGAACTTGGATACACCTTTCAGCATTGATGGTGCCTTTCCAGATGTGTAAGCTGCCCATGCCACACGCACTCATGCAACCCCATACCATCAGAGATGCAGGCTTCTGAACTGAGCGCTGATAACAACTTGGGTTGTCCTTGTCCTCTTTAGTCCGGATGACATGGCGTCCCAGTTTTCCAAAAAGAACTTCAAATTTTGATTCGTCTGACCACAGAACAGTTTTCCACTTTGCCACAGTCCATTTTAAATGAGCCTTGGCCCAGAGAAAACGCCTGCGCTTCTGGATCATGTTTAGATATGGCTTCTTTTTTGACCTATAGAGTTTTAGCCGGCAACGGCGAATGGCACGGTGGATTGTGTTCACCGACAATGTTTTCTGGAAGTATTCCTGAGCCCATGTTGTGATTTCCATTACAGTAGCATTCCTGTATGTGATGCAGTGCCGTCTAAGGGCCCGAAGATCACGGGCATCCAGTATGGTTTTCCGGCCTTGACCCTTACGCACAGAGATTGTTCCAGATTCTCTGAATCTTTGGATGATATTATGCACTGTAGATGATGATAACTTCAAACTCTTTGCAATTTTTCTCTGAGAAACTCCTTTCTGATATTGCTCCACTATTTTTGGGGGAGCATTGGGGGAATTGGTGATCCTCTGCACATCTTGACTTCTGAGAGACACTGCCACTCTGAGAGGCCCTTTTAATACCCAATCATGTTGCCAATTGACCTAATAAGTTGCAAATTGGTCCTCCAGCTGTTCCTTATATGCACATTTAACTTTTCCGGCCTCTTATTGCTACCTGTCCCAACTTTTTTGGAATGTGTAGCTCTAATGAAATCCAAAATGAGCCAATATTTGGCATGGCATTTCAAAATGTCTCACTTTCAACATTTGATATGTTATCTATATTCTATTGTGAATAAAATATAAGTTTATGAGATTTGTAAATTATTGCATTCCTTTTTTATTCACAATTTGTACAGTGTCCCAACTTTTTTGGAATCGGGTTTGTATTAGCACGTTGATCTGCCAGTCGTTTGTCTTTCATGCGGAGAACTCTGTGTTAGCTGAATGATGCATTTAAAAGTTAATGACTAAACGTATCTTTATAAAAGTTCACAATGTTGTTTCAGATGAAATATAATGTGGATAACACTGAATAAATGTTTTTTCATCAGGCTAGATACTGATTATTATTCACTCAAACGCCTTTATCTAATGCTGCCTTCAGCGTTTGAAGTCGTGATTACGAGTTCCACGCATTCAGGTATTTTGTTGTTGGAAAGAACAGGAATCATGTAGGACACCAGGTTTTAGTCTTGCCTATTTATTGGGAAAATATTATTAAAGCCAAAATGATATTTAGCATCTCATTCATTGACAAACATTTACTGAGCTATCTAGATAGTCAGCTTCTATTTTCACTGTGCTTAAAACATCTAATACGGTTCCAATGAATATTCATATATGCACTACGACAAGACAAAGTGATGTAGCTGTTGTGAAAAAAATTAATAAAGAATACCAATCATAGAAACAGTTGTTCTCTCCTCCGCCATGTTTAAAGTTAATGGCACGCTCAAAATGCCATTGCAAAATTATCCCAGAGCTTCCCAGTGGTAAATACGATTTCAGAGGACATTCATGACCAATTTTTAACTAGGAACCTTGTATTTACGATAATTCCGATAGCATGTGTAGGCAACATTAACATCTAACCTTCAATCCTGCACGTTCGCCATGTTTGTAGTTTTTAGCACTTTTATTCTACATGAATCCTCATCCAACGCACAATGGGTTGTGTGCAACACTAACCGTAAGAGTGTGCACGATTTTGCACTTTGAATTTCCAAAGGCAATAGTAAACCATCCGGGTACCTTTAGGATACTCATTTTGACACTACGATTTGAGCACAATAATTCTAATTTCGAATACTATTAAGGATGTAAATTGGGATGCAGTATTAAGCTGCGGTCACACTAGACCAGTGGTTGGTTTGCGCATCAATAATTGCGGACTCGCGCATGCCTTATGAACGACTGCTGTATGTCACTGTAATCGTCTTTACCTTCATTACTATCATCATCCATCAAAACCTTTTTAGTGACACAGGTTTTCTTTTTCCAACTGAGAGAGTTTGCGTTTTCAGCCACCGTTCAGTCTGTCTTTCACAGCAGCACGATGAGAAACGACCTGGGCTGAACCGAAACAATCACAGAATACGTACGAGAGAGGTGGTACCTTGTTTTAAATGTATTTTTTTATTAATTTAATTTAATGTATTAAATGTAACGTATTAATAATTAAATTAAGGAATTATAGTAATATATTTAAATTTATTTTAATTTATCTCGCGGCCCACCTAGAGGATCACTGCGGCCCCCTAGTGGGCCGAGGACCACAGGTTGGGAACCACTGCACTAGACTTTAAGCACGCAAAATTTCTACGGACACCTCAACTGTCTTGATATGATGTCACACTGTGCAGCATCTTATGTTTTATAAACATAAATTGAACATATAACAAATAATAATAAAAATATAGAATTTACTCTACTGTAAAAAAAAAAAAGAAAAAAAAGTGCATTCTTTTAATTCAGCCAAGAGGTCACTTGGTCTATTGGTCACCTCTTTACATGATATGAATTTGCGAACTTGAACTTTCAAACTTTAAATCCCTTCTGCAGATATTCTTCAAAAATGAATGCAGAGAATGTGGCAAAACGAAGTGAAGGAACAATAAAGTGCAGTAGTTTCAGTGCCAGTCTACCTGGAGAAACCTTCTTAGATTTACCATCAATATCTCTACCTGCATATTCAACCTTAGTGCAATCAGCCCGGATTTATTCATGTGGTTTGACGTATGATTCGTGAATAATGGTTGTCAACCAGGTGGGATGTTGAATGTGTTTTTTTAACCAGCGTCAGGAACACACAATCTAACTGTGTTTATGACAGGCTCTCCCCGCAGTAGGGCTTCCCATTAGAAGAATTACCGCTGCTCAACATGTGTTATTAGCTCCTGTGCAGAAATGAAAAAAGGTGCTCGTAACGCCCGAGGCTCAACATCTCCCTTAAACATCAGTCATAAAAAAAACAAAAAACCTTGCCACCACCCCTAAAAGCTCACCCAGCCAATCGGACGCCAGAAACCAAGCCAGGTCGCCCTTGCAAAAAACCCTTAATGTGTCCCAAAAGTTTGGCATCTCTTGCACAGGTCGTCTTCAGTCAGAGAGGCCCGTGGGCACAGCTGAATACGGACTAGAGGGGGACGACGCATCTTTGGGCCAAAGGACAAAACTTCTACATCCATTTAGACTCTCACATCCCCGTTGAGGGACAGAAACATGGCTCCTCACCTCAGCATGAGCAGGTAAGATCTCAAACACTGGTGACCCTCATTGAAGACATGGAAAAGATCTTAAAAACTTCTTCTTGAGACTATTTTTGGGAATATATGCTTTGAATTTTGAAAACGTATTCCTATTCCCTGAGCAATGTGGGTCTAATTTCCCTTCGTTAAGCTAACTTCACCCTTTTTTAGTGCACTAAGTGTATTAAACTCTTATTTAGGACCTAAATTGCCTTAACTGCATCTGTGTTGTTTAAAAGGTGTTTTTAAGGCAGGTTATTTTCTGTTAGTACATGATAAAATGCCTGTATGAATCTGTATGATTTTTCTTTTCTTCTAAGTGCCTTTGTAATTATAGTTTAGATGAAAGTTGAGGAGGAACTTCCCTCAACATCTGGATGAAAGACAGCAGTTGGTTTGCTCAGGAAAACAGCAGTTGTCTTTAAAGAGACTGACACGTTCCAACACAAATCTGATGATATTCCCCATATTACGGTGTGTCTGTTTGCAAGATGAGAATGTCGGACACATTAGGCCACATGTGAGCTACTCAGTTGAAATGACTTCATAGGAGTATATTGACTGTCATGGTCGGTGGTTATGGAAAACCTGTAAATATTTAGGGAATTTTACAATTGTGATTTCCAGGCCTGGAAGAGTAATAAAAAGCTTAGATATTGTTTAGTTCATATGTTTTTATAGTTACGCTAGGTTCTAAAATTTAAGAAATTGTTTTTGTCAGTGTCAAGTTAATAATTAATGTAAATTCTTTGGTCAAAATCTTTTGGGAACCCAGCACAGAACTTTAGTATATGGTATACCACTAAAATGATCTTCCAAATAAGTACCATGGTTCTACCATGTTTTTTTGTTAATGCATTTTGGACAAATACCACTGTATTATTATTATTTATTTATTTATTTATTTTTGCTTCCACAGTTTTCTATGGGTATTTACTGTACATATTACTTATTGGTACTAATATGGAACATTTCCAAAAAACAAACAACAAAAAAAAAAACATTCATAACCATGGTACCATATCTGTACTTTATGGCTGATGTGTCAGTGAGTCAGTTGTTATATAAAGTAGACAGAGCCCTCAGTTTTGGGGATTTTTGACATTTTTATTCTGTTGCTAGTCACAAAACCCCTGTACCATGATTAATCAGTAGCTTGTGATTTCCGGAACGTTCTCTCATCATTTGTGTTCAGAAAGGGAATGACGCTGTGAGTGGGAGGATATATTCCTCCCCGCATGGATTACGAGTGTTCGACAGGATGAAATCCAAGATTTAGATAACCCCACCTTCTAATCTGAGCTTCACCCACTACTGTACGAGACATAGAGAGAATCCTTCAAAACCTCACGAAAAATACTGCTGTATCATGGTCTCAGATGACAAAGCTATACTGCCTTTATATATAGTATGTAGTATTTCATGTATAATGGTACTAAATACTAAATAATTAACATATTCCTGATTGATTGATTATTTGTTTGATTGATTGATTGATTGATTGACCCTTTTGAAAAGGTGACTTTGAAGTGTTTAGAAAACTTTGTGTAGTTAGGTAATTCTCAGAGACAGTCTAGGTCACATATTACCCCAAAATCTAGTAAATGAAATAAGGAATTATATTTATTGATTGATTGATTGATTGATTGATTGATTGACCCTTTTGAAAAGGTGATTTTGAAGTGTTTAAAAAAATTGTGTAGTTAGGTAATTCTCACAGAGATAGTCTAGGTCACATATTACCCCAAAATCTAGTAAATGAAATGAGTTATATTTTTTATTTGCTTAATGACTTTTTTTGGCTTTGTAATATTGTTTCATGATAATTAAGCACATTTTTACCCTGTCTTTATTACCGTAATTTGTCAGGATGGTTATTTATTTTTTTTTTTTTAATTTTGGGATTAANTTGATTGATTGATTGATTGATTGATTGATTGATTGATTGATTGATTGATTGACCCTTTTGAAAAGGTGATTTTGAAGTGTTTAGAAAACTTTGTGTAGTTACGTAATTCTCACAGAGATAGTCTAGGTCACATATTACCCCAAAATCTAGTAAATGAAATGAGTTATATTTTTTATTTGCTTAATGACTTTTTTTGGCTTTGTAATATTGTTTCATGATAATTAAGCACATTTTTACCCTGTCTTTATTACCGTAATTTGTCAGGATGGTTATTTATTTTTTTTTTTTTAATTTTGGGATTAATTTGCAACTTTGAGAATTGCTGGAAATGTGCCAAATGATCATGGAAATAATGTAATAATGCTAAATAATCATAATGACCCTAAAATGTTTTTTTTTTCTTTTTTTTTTTTCAAAATGTTTTTAATTTCAATAATTCTCATATCTGAGAGCCAATAACTATCCTATAAAGGAGTTTTATTTGTATTTTTTTATTTTTCCCCCAGTAGCAGTTGGAAAGGTTGGGAATACTTTAATTAAGACACTGTGAATGTTCAGGAAAGCTGCCAGGAAATTTGGCTCACACACAAATGTCACGACAGCTCGAGGACCACTGCCATATGTGTGACACACACACACACACACACACACAGGTTTGTTTTGCTATCAATGTGAGGACATTCCACAAGCGTAATGGTTTTTATACTGTACAAACTGTACATTCTATCCCCCTACACTACCCCTACCCCTAAACCTAACCATCACAGAAAACATTTTTAATAAAACAGTATGTTTTTAAAGCTATTTTAAATATGAGGACTCATAATACCAGTGTAATAGCCATGTCATTATACAAATTTGTGTCCTCATAAGTCACAAAAACAGTATATTCTATCCCCTAAACCTACCATCACAGAAAACTTTCTGCATTTTTACATTTTCCAAAAACATTATTCCATTTATAAATCATGAAAAAAAACACACACACAGGGCAAACTCTTTATTTTTACATTATAGTGGATTAGTATCTTCATATGCTCATTGTCTATTTTTTTTTTCCACATGTCCACCTGAAAACTCTCTGCGCTCTTGAAATCACAGATTTGAAGTTGTATAATTATCAGTATTGCGCTCTGATCCTTCTGTTTCACTATTCTGTCATCTTCACACACGCTTATGCCTCAACACAGCTGCAACTGAAAAATACAAGCTGTTATTTTTGTATAATAGAACAATTGCTTGCAAAGCAAAACCATTTGTCAAGGGAGTGAGATTAAGCTGAGAGAAAGAGGATTATTTTGACAGTTCTAACAGGGTTGACTGAGATGCATATGAAAGCAATAATACAGTAGAGAATTTTTTTTTAAAATTAATATTTTTATTCAGCAAGGATGCATTCCATTGATCAAAAGTGACAGTAAAGACATAAAATTATTTACTAAAGATTTCTATGTCAGATAAATGTTGTTACTATTTATTAAAGAATCCTGAAAAAAAGTATTACGGTTTCCACAAAAATATGAAGCAGCACCGTTTTCAACTGTGATAATAAGAAATGTTTCTTGAGCAGCAAATCCGCATAATAGAATGATTTCTGAAGTATCATGTGACACTGAAGTAATGATGCTGAAATTTCAAACAGGAATAAATTGTTTTAAAATATATTAACATAGAAAACACTTATATTGTAAAAATATTTCACAATATTTTTGTTTTTACTGTACTTTTGATCAAATAAATGCAGCCTTGGTGAGCAGAAGAGACAAAAACAGTACCCGTTGCTCAGCATATTGTTCAATATATTGTCCAGTATCTATATTATTCCAAATCTGCTTTGTGTGAGAAACTGAAATATAAATTATTGACTCAAAAGATGTTATTCAAATCTTGACATCTGCCTTAGTGCATTCGTTAGATTTAATCAGAGAAGTTCTGATGTCTGAATCATTTATTGAGGCAGATATTTTCAATGAATCAGTGTCAGGAAACTTGAACACATAATGACTGATGGGCAGAGAGCCTGCCAAGATTTGTGATCGAGCGACACATGCGTAGGCCGATTCTTTTTGTGCTGTAGAGCTGTCACAGTGACTGTTGTGAATTCTCAGGGCATCTGTTTCAAATATCTGATATCTGTTAGGTAGCAGAACAATTAATGAAGGACAATTTATGCATAATGTTTGCAAAAAAAAAAATCACTTACAGCGGCTTTAAAATATTTACCATTAATCCAGTGGAACAACAGGGGACTGAATGACTTGCTGCATTTATTCTGTTCTGGCTTCTGTCACTGACAAGAGCATAAAGCCTAAAGCTTGCTCTGTGATGGATGGATGGATGGATGGAAGGAAGGAAGGATGACAGTGTTAGGTGTGTGCAATGCTGTGGATAGATGGTGCTCCTTGTGTGAGACTCATGACTCATTCATCATTACTGTGGAAGAATATCTTCCTGTCACCTTCTTGTGCATCCCTAGCCAATTTAAAACAACACACACACACACACACACACAGGGATGCCACAGTGGACAGGTGGCTCAGGGTCTGATCAAAAGCTCAGTGTCTCTATCCCTGTCTCAGCATGGCTCTCTTCCAGTCAGGACCCAGACAGCAACATAGTGTGCCCCAGATCCGGCCCACATCTGGTACATGTGGATTACACGCGGACCAGGTGTGGGCCGGATCTGGCCCGACACTATGTTGCTGTCAGGGGAGCTGCTGGGGTTTCTTGAGGGTCTGTGTCTGACTTTAACACTTTATATTGTTTTTGAAAGAAGTCTCTTCTGCTTACCAAAGCTGCATTTTTATGATCATAAATATAGTAAAAACAGTAATATTGTGAATTAATATTTTTATAGTTTTTATAATGCATTCTTGCTGAATAAAAGCAATCATTTCTTTTAAACATAAAAGAGCGAAACAATTTGACTGACCCCAAACTTTTCGACAGTAGTGCACATCAAAACATATTTTGAATCAGAGACACAAAATATCCATATTCCTGCTTTAAACCCACTGTCAAAACTTCTATAGGCATTGAGGGGGACATGTCTTACCAATATTCAAAATAATAGTTTTACAAGTTCAACTTTTGCATTACTTCTTCCTCGCTCTTAAATATTTGATTGTATTAGTGGTGTTTTGTGAATCAGAATGTTGTTCGTCTCTGTCTCTGGCAGGATTCGGAACTGGCAACGGACGTTGGCGGGATGTTTAACGCGTATGATTGTCTTCACGTTGCTCTGTGCTCCAGCTCTCGCTCGTGAGTATCTTCTTTTGATGTTTAATGTGTCCCAGACATTTTGACTAGTGATAAAATACTCTTTCACTGCCACTCATCCCATAATGCTTTTGTCTTTCCTGTTTAAGTCGTTATTATTGTTTGTCAGGTAATATTGATATGAGAAATCAAGAAAACAGATATTTTTAATGACTGATGATTAATGAAGGTTATATTTGGTCATTAAGCAGACATTTTAACCCTCATGTTGTGTTTTGACACAAAGAGGATTTTCTTTTTCCCGAAAATGCTAGTTAACCCTTAAACGTTCCTCGGGTCTTTAGTGACCCGGGACGTCATTCACTACCCTCCTCCTACTCATTCATTTTTTAAAGTTAGACATCAACCTTCCTAGTATTCCTCAATCAATTCATTATAAACAATATAACAAGAAAAAAAAATTATATAAGAATGCCTGTTTTCCCATTCATTTTTTGTAAAAAATTGTATAGGGTTGCTAACGACCTGAGGTGTGTAACAGTGTAAATATATATATATTTTTTATCTGGATAACAATAATTGAAGCTTTGATGACTGAATAAGTGCAGTTCACCTTAATTCCACAAGGTGGCAATGTCTGATACACAACGATAAAGTAACGTTTCACTCATAGTTACCGCAGGCCGTAAACAAAAGAATAGGAAGTATCATCAGCAAAACTTGAAATGGCTCAGCGATTTACTGCAGAGCAAGTACTGAACGCAATCAAATATTAGTGTAACTGTCACTTGATGGTGGACCTGGTGAAGAAGCTGTCAGCGATCAAAATATTGATTTTGAAGATTTTGAAAATGATAGTTTTGAGAATATGTTTGAGACTGCTGAATGTACTGGGAAATGAGCTCTGATGAGGACAGTGATGATAGTGTATGACATCTGCTCAAACTGAACCCTTCCAAGCTCCAAAAGCTAACAAAATATGCTTTATTTTATTCTTCTGTATTTGTTACTCTATTATCAGGAGAGTTTTATATTATCGCGACAGGTAGGAGGAGATCCATTTGTGTTAGATATAGCCTAGATCTGGGTCACTAAAGACCCGAATATGTAATAGTGATTGGTGAAACATTCACGCATTTAAGGGTTAATGTTACTGGACTAAAACCTACTGATTTTGTTCAAACAACTTCCCAAAAATGTCTTGATAATTTTTGTACTTTTTTGGGATTTCCCCCCTACCATGTTAAACGTGTGGTGTTCCCATTCGAAAATGACTGGCCTAGAAAAAAATTGCTTATAACAACTGAGGTCTATGATCAGTCAGTTCCAAAAAGTAATACAAAACCTGTGCTAATTCAAAGAAAACAAGTTGATAAAAGATGGAATCCAATATTTGGTAATATCACAGCATGATGAGAGATTTACAAGCAATTTTGAAAAGGCAGGTTATTGTTGACTGGAAACACCACACTTTTAACATGGTGGAGAAAAAATCCTAAAAAAGTACAAAAGTTATCAGAACATTTTTGGGAAGTTGTTATACCTTTTGTGAGCAAAGTCAGTAGGTTGTAGTCCAATGCGATAACATTAACATTTTTCGAGAAAAAGTAAATCCTCTGTGTCAAAATGACTGGAACACAAGATGAGGGTTAAAATGTCTGCTAAATGACATAATAGGACATTTTTAACTGGGAATGCCAAATTAGGTAAAGGATTTTAAGCACAACACAATTAAACAAAGCCATTTCATCCTTGACAATTGCATTGTTTTTTCTTTTGGTCTGCCTTTTATTAACTATTAAATACATCCCTCACAATGTCTGGATTTTATTGAATGTTGATAAAGCACAGAGGAGTTTTAAAAAAAAACACTTTGATTTCCTTTAAGAAATAGTACCATGACTCCTGATATATTTGGATACAGTAGTTGAATAGGAGCACCAAGCAGTGATACAACATTGCAACGATTTAAGCCTTGTCACGTGACCTCACACTGAAAATAATTTGGTGTATGGAAATTACCAGTAAATATCACAAATAATTAATTTTAATTTTAAAGAAACAGCAAGTAACACATTGAATTGAACATCAAAATTGCAATTTTGTAGAAAGACGGAAATATTTTTTTTAAACGTACCCTAATAGTCTTGGTTTTATTTACAATTTTGACAATTATGTACAGTTGTGATCAGTTTGACATCAGTGTGTGGTCCACAATGAATCACCCTGCATAAGTGTGTCTGCGTGCATGTATAAATGTGTGCGAGCGAGTGCGGCTTCATTCTCGGCTTTGTCCCTCATTTGCACTAATGGGTGGTTTTAAAATGACACAAGAGGATATGAGGGTTTAAAGTGCTCTCACACGGCTCTGTGCCCGGATAAACAGCACTGTAAAAACACAGGGAAATGCCTTTTTTACTATGGTACCTCTTGCTCCTGCCTGTTTATTTCAGTCTTTCAAGAAGTTCCAGATGTCAGTGTGTCTGTTCATACTGTTCCTGTGTTAAAGTGCTGCGTCAGCAGATGAAGCCCTCCACCGCCCCAAGCGGTTATTTCATGATTTTCAGCACTGCGGTTTTGGTCTTTTTTGACTCTCAGAGCCAAACTTCAACCCTTACAATAACCGCTGTGGTGGTACCTGATACTGTGGTACTTTTGAAATATGCCATGGCTGTACTGTACACTGTTAACAAGATACTTAAAAGAATACCATAGCATTATCATCACGGTATTGTCCTGAAACCATGATGAATTTCCAAAACATTGTCATATCGTGGTACGTTTGTGATAGGGCTTTAGGGAAGTGATCAAATGTTAAAACAAATCTAAATGATCTTACATTTTAGCCAACCTTTTGGGCATTTTGGTAGCATTTTTGATCATTTTTTTAAATCACAGAACAGTGGAGCCACACTGAACAGATATTTTAGCATCTTAAATAGGCTATCTTTAACATAAAGTTCATACATATATGAAAAACGACAGATAAAGTCCATTTTCAGCATATTTTAAGTACATCAGGCTGTCAAACGGTAAACTATAGAAAGGAAACAGGGCTGATGTTCTCCATCAGAGGGTCTAATGTTCATGGTAGGAAACTGTCCTCGTGATAGATGGAGTGTCACATTTGTTTTCCCGTCGCGCACTTACATTAGATTAATACAATGAGCACAGATGACTTTATCTGTCCGTCATCTGACCTTCTGAAAGCTGTCCTGCAGGCCCACACATGTACACTTAAGTCCATAATTCCAGAAAGTGCTTCCCCACTGTAATTACGACAAATTGATCACATCTTACGCTCAACGGTGCACATATGGCCTTTAAATGATGCTGGTGCGAGTTAGAAAATGAATTTGTTTATTGTACTCCTATCTTGTAGCTTGACTGGAAAGATTTCGAGCAGAAATATTTGCCTGCTGTCAAGAGATGCATGAATGTAACATTTTTACAATCTGAGCGTATTCTCTGGTGATATGTTACTGCAGAAAGGCCTGAAATGACACTCATGTCACTAATGAATTTTTCAGAGCTGGATTTGAACCGATTAGATGGCGACACGGTGTGCCCAACCATGAAGAATGGACAAGATGACCTTCCAGG
Organism: Anabarilius grahami; assembly: GCA_003731715.1. Taxonomy (NCBI): domain Eukaryota; kingdom Metazoa; phylum Chordata; class Actinopteri; order Cypriniformes; family Xenocyprididae; genus Anabarilius; species Anabarilius grahami. The sequence continues at coordinate 2,044,988 of RJVU01042532.1, forward strand.
TAAAATAGAGCCCCTGTGAAAAACATGCTGTGAACTGTGTGCATTCAATGCCGACTTTTGGGAACTGCGTGCTGTATACAAATTGCATTATTATTGATAAAAAATATTCTTCTTTTAGGCATTGTTTACCTATAAATACCCTTAAGTAGGACATGCAGCAGCACAAAGCTGTTTGTTTTATTAGGTAAAGATGCTGAAGCTGATAGTCGCCTTGTTTCAAGACATCTTCAGATCTCAAATGAGGCAAATAAAACTTTCGTCTCTGGCCAGGCAATTTCTGCAGTGGAAACACTTCTAGCTCAGCAAGATCTTAATTGGTTGCGACTCCTTCGCTTTTAACAAATAATGCGGAGGGTGCAACCTCAAATCACAAACATGTGCTGCTCTGTGCACAGGCTGGAAACAGGGAGTGAGCAAGTTGCAATGTATTTACTGAAGCAAACAGATGTAGAGAGACCTACTGGATGTTTTTGATGCATAAATGCATATTAATGCATTTAACTGCATTCAATTATTTATTGCATGAATGTTATAATAATTGGATCTAATCAGGATCTAATCAGGTTAAAATTAGATTTTTGTAAGAATAAAATGCATTGTATACAATTGGTACACAATTGTCTTTTTAAATTCATTTTTATTAAATTAATGCAGCGAATAAAGCCTTAGAAAATCTTTATTTGATCAGAATTCACTCCAAATTATGATAGAAATAAGATAGCAGATAACAGTGGAAAGAACTTAAAATACTCCATCATTTTTTGGTCATACAGATAACAGTAAGACATCATTCAAAACTGAATAAAGAATACAAGCAGGGTGCGCTTTCTACCATCTTGTTCTCTGTGAGAAACGTTCTGGAGCGCGTTACAAAAATAAACCAAAGCTAGACGTATATTTGCCACACAGACATGAGATATGTGTCTATAGAAAGCTTGAAATGTTTACTTTAAAGGAGCCAATTCAGTTGTATTTGTGTGCGGCAGGATTTGATCTAATCACACAGTTTCAGTTGGATGTCATCCCCATGAGGGGCGTCAGAAAGGTAGAAGGTTCCACACCCCTCCAGGTGGCGTACAGACTCGACAAAGAGGCCAACTTCCAGATCCCAACCAGGTAACTATAAACCTGACCACTCAATACACTATATGCACAAATACTATGTGCAAAAAAACACACATAAATTATGTACAACTACACTAAAAACTACACTCTTATCAATATATGCATGAGTGCACTACATGAACCAAAGCTAAATATTTCACGTACTGTATACACACACACACACACACACAACCATGTTGGCATCCGTGATCTTTGTTTCAGGTGTTGCATTATTACAGGTCAGAGACAGGTGTTATCACCTTCTGAACAGCTTCTAATAATGCAAAAACTAACTTGTCTGAACCCATGTGGATCCGCTTCAGCAAAACGCTGCATACCCAGACGCCCCAAACAATCACGCTGACACACAAATAGTCACGGTTCAGCTGCTTGTTTTTTGTTTTTTTCTTCTTTTTTGTAGTTTGAGGAACAAAGACACTCTAAGAGTCTTACTGATAACTGACTAGAGTCTTAGGGGAAAATATAAATTATTATAAATTATTTTTATGCTTTAAAGAGCATGAATTTTATAATAAACTTTGAAGAGGGAACTGATAAACATCAGTTATATACCTTTGTGAAAAAGAAGCACACTTTAGCATACTATTAAAAAGAGTACTTATTACGGAAATTATATATTTCAGTGCGAACAGAATGTAATATTTCCGTGTTAATTGCAATTAAATGTGCAGTAAGCGATTTCTGAGAAATGCATACTTTCATGTATAATGGGTTATTTAATTTTCCGCAGTGTCTTTTTGCACTAAGTGTAAATAGCCTGTCTTGTTGGGAAAGGCTATTTACACTAACTCCGCCCACAAATGTCTGGTTGGGACACACAAAAAAAGACGTACACCACCCACTGTCTGCAGTGATGTAGGCAGTAGGGGGTGTGGCTGGTGGAAGTAGCTTTTGAAGTGTTTGACCTGAGTTCGAATCCACCTTTTGGTGGATTCCATCACATCAGATCGGAAAGGCGTTTATTTTCAGTAAAAATTAAGAAAATATCTGAAAAGTGGAAATAAAGTGCCTAACCAGTGTTTAATAATAAAGTATTTATCGGATAGAGATAGGTGTAAGGAGTGCTTTATTGTCCCAATAAGGTGGCATCCATTTAATAATTTTAATAGTCATTTATACTCTTTGTTATTACTGCATCCTGTTGATGTACAAAAATACTGAGGTGCAAAAAGCATTTGCCACTATTTATAAGTATAAATATCATCTAACTTCTATTTGACTTATTGCAAATAACTGCTACTTTTATATAGTGTAAACAAAATAAACAACATTTAAAAGTAAAGAAAATTTAATAAAAGTTTAAAATGTATTAAAACAAAATTAAATAATTTAAACTAAATCCATTAAATGATCCCATGATGGGAACCCCTATATATGAAGTGCCTGAAAGAACCATTTAAGGTCCTATACTGAACCTTTTCTTCTGTGGGGATGCATCTTTGTAAAATATTCATGAAAGACAAGGCCTGAGCGTCTTGATAACGCTAATCTTCACTAATACAGTTCAAAAACTGTGCTGTCACAAAAGGAAACAGTTATGCAACTGACACTACCCACCAAATTATTAAATGGACTCTCAGCTTGTCTTTGAAGTAATGGAAGAGCATGACTTAGAAATGGAATGGGAGAAAGTGATTTCTTGAGACTGAGATTATTCCGAACATTGGCCCTCATTAATTTTACTAGCCAACAGGAAACTCCATATTTATGGCCTTGCCTTGATCCATTTACAAGCTGGTTAAAGGCCACTGTAGCTTCATTTGTAAGAACATCTCCCGCAGAGCACCTCTGCCTGTTAAAACGCCACACGGGGTCGAGCCCAGAGAGGGTGCGTGTAAAACCAGACAAGGTAATTGATTCTCAGATGGTGTGTGTTGTTCACTCACTGCCTGCAGCCCGGGCTCTGATTCTTTAACGCACCGCTGTGAAAGCCAGCACCGTCCCTTTGAAATAACTAACGGACAACAGCACACAGGCTTTGAAGATGAAAGTGTACTTCGCTCTGATCTGTTCGCTATTCATAATTTTATCTCAGAGCAACTTGAAGCCGAGCTGATCTGTGTGTATAATGCAGGCTGTTCCCTTGATGATCAGACAATGATGGAGGTGAATTACTATTCTTAGAGGTAATAGATCCCTTTTATAAATAGATGCGCTTTGTGACAAGAACGTAACTTCATTATGAATTTTCAGAAGTACTTTATGTTTAACAAACCTACCAATGCAACATCATAGTTTGAAATATAAGCTTTAACAGAGCAATTCTTGAAAAATGTTTGACAATTTTACCAGCCATCAGTTTTTAAAATGGTCATTTTCTAAAAATAATCTCTCTTTTATTTTAATTTAATTTAATTTAATTTCTCTTAAAAATTTCTCTTTACAGTTTCACTAAAACCANTAAAAAAAAAAAATTCTCTTTACAGTTTCACTAAAACCACCCCCCCACAGGCTGTAACTCAATATTCATATAGATTAAATTATATTTAAACATTTGAAACAGGCTTCAAAACCTTGTTTTATTTGTTTGCTTGTTTGTTTGTTTGTTTGTTTTTAAGAAAAGTTCCACAATTTTACCTGCCATTTGTTTTTTAATGTTACAATTTTTCTGCTTTGAAATTAAACACTAGAATGTTTTTAATACAAATGGACCATTATTTATTTTATTTATTTATTTATTTATTTTTTTTATCATTTTCACTAAAGCCACCTGCCCTCAGACCATACTTCAATATTAATATAGATTAAAATATATATTTAAAACTTTAAAGTGTGCTTCTAAAGCTGTTTTATGGAATATTAGGTCATTTATAACTTACATTTGCTGTGTCACAACCATGATCATAACAGATCATACAGACATTTTTAGTTTTTTTTTGTATCTAACAGCGCTGACTGATCTTGATTGCTGTTTGCAATCCATTTGTGAAAAATAAAACAACCTGTATTACGGTACATATATTTAATAAATATCCGTATTTATTTCCCACCAGGCTGAACTTTCCAAGGGGCTTCCCGGATGAGTATTCCTTCATGACCACCTTCCGCATGATCAAGAACACTGTGAACAAGGTGTGGAACATCTGGCAGGTGGTGGATGAAGACGGCTTGAAGCAAGCAGGTATGCGTCTGAATGGAGACCAGCAGGCCCTGGAGTTCTTCCTCACCACCATGGAAGGAGACGTCCAGACGGTCACCTTTCCGGGCCTTTCCGTCCTATTCAACACTAAATGGCACAAAGTGATGGTTGGCGTGGAGAAGGAGCTGGTCACGCTGTACGTGGACTGTCACCCGGTGGACCAGAAGCCCATCAAGAGGAAAGGCTATGTCAACACGGAAGGAGACACTCTGATCGGAAGACTGGATTCTGATCCCAACACCTCTGTAGTGGTGAGAGGCAACAGTTTCATCTTTAGTGTTTTCTTCACTTTCTTAAATGTGTGGAACTTTTTTTACACATGAAGTATTCATTCATTGATTTGACAGATATGTAGAGTCCCATGAGATTAATTGCACATAGATGTACATACATTATTTTAAAATGCATTATTTATTTATAAGAAAGAAATTAATACTATGTTTTTGACAGAAATTTTTAAAATATACAGTCTCATGTGATGAATTGCATATAGATTTAGATATAAAAAAAATGCATTGGCTATTTATGTATTTATTAATAATAATACAAATAATGTGTTGTATGTATTGGCAGTAGCAAGTCCTGTACTTGCGCTGCAGCAGCAATAACCTACAGCAATAAAAGCAGCAGCAGCGTAGCAGATCCATTCCGCCAAAACCAAACATACAACATTGTCATACTCATTCCCATACCAAACACTCCAAGAGTTACAGGCCTAATATTGAACATGCTTGAAAGGGTTAAGTCAGTTGTTTTGATCTCTACTTATTTGATGAATGTTACTGTCACCCTGCACCTGCCAAATCCATCACATACTGTTACAGTCTCTAAATGTGACTGTCGGTCTTTGTAACTGTCAAACTCTCTGATGAGTGTTACTGTCAGATTGCTGGACCCTCAGCACCATGTCACTTCCTGTCCAAAGGACAGATAAAAATAAGTCTGATAGTGCTGTCAGTCAGTGAACTAAAACAGAAAACCTAAAGCTGATATATGTAAATCATAAAAGGCTTGGATTTGTATATATAGTCCAGTGATTGCATTAAGGTGATGATATACCGGGCAACTTTTTGAGCAATGTTGCAGGGCAATTTTGCCGAACAATGTTGCGTGGGCACTTTCCCATTGAGAATGGGCAACAAATTTCGATCAAAAGTTTCCAGATTTGTTGCCCATTCTCAATGGGAAAGTACCCAAGAAACATTTCCCGGCAACATTGCTCAAAAAGTTGCCCCGTGTGTCTTCACCTTTATTAGACTTTCGCATTGTCTGTCACTTTGACGGACAGGACCGTAAAATGTTACGTCATTATCTATTTTCAAAAACGGAAAACTTTTTATGCATGTTGGCTATTAATTTACACGACAACTGCGTTTTGGGGGCCTACTGTTATCGTCTCCGTGTAAACTACAAAAACGTGAATTTGTGAAAACGGTGACGTCATGTGCATGCGTATTATGTGTTCAGTAGGTGCAAAGTGTTTCTTAACAAAGTTACATCGCCAACTACTGGCCTTGCAGCATAATACAACATTTTTTTTGTCTTTTCACGGATCCGTGTGAACGGGGATCGTTTTGACAATGTTGTTGTCTATATGCAAAAAAACGCAAATAAAGAAAACTTTTCCATTTTTAGTACATTGTTGTCATGTAAACATACCCTAAAACATGACCTTTCTGCCTGAACAGGCAAATATGAACAACGCTAGGGCTAGGTAAAAAATATTAATTTCTCGATTTTAATCAATTCACATTTTTATGAAACGATATCAATTCTTAAATTCCAAGAATCGAAGTGTTTTTTTAGTGTTTGCTCATCTGCAATACTTCTATAGGATGTTTCCTGTCAGATGTCAAACAGACGTTTAGAAAATGATGAAGATGTTTATTATTTAGAATGTTTGTAAAACTGACATCTTAAAGATGTCTATCAGATGTTTGTACACAGCAGATGCTTTCCAGATGAAGTGATCTTTAACAGACATCTTGCAGACGTACATGTGCTATCTGGGTTTGGTCTATGCTGCTTTCAGTTGAATGAACGGAATATGTGCTTTGGTACTTTTGATATGAAACAAAGTCTCAAATTCAGTTTCAAATTCTGTCCATTTTATTATGAAATTCAAACAGTAATCACTCAGTAATGTATTTTCATCTAAACAGTCAGTAAACATTCAGTAAACAATATGTCACATAATGTTACATTTACCTCAGAAAAGCCATTCAGTGACCATAAACTCAATAGTCAGCTAGAAAAATAACTCTAGAGAGGAGCATTTTGCTAAATATATGCATCATACATATTCATAATGTTTTTACTGTTCTTTAATGTGCATGTACTTTTGAATAAATCCATCAAGTTATTGACAGCCACTATTTAAATGTTTCAAAATAACGAATCGGAGTAGAAATATATTTACTCTATGCAGTTATTATTATAACTGTATTATTATAACATGGATTTAAACTGGTTGCTCAATTGTGCACAATCAAACGCATCAACACTGATGCAGAGGTCATTGTCATTAGATTTTGTTCTTGAGGCTGAACCTGCGCTCTGCTGCCACACTGGAGTGCACTCGCCACCAACTGGACAGGGGTGGGAATTACAGTTACAAGTTACAATGGTGAAATCTGTCAGTGTAATCTGTCAAAATCACTGATGGCCTTCAGATTTTTCTGAAGATTTTTTCTGAGATTCAGTAAATGATGGGAAATTTCAGTTAACGTGACCTCTGATATAGTCATTGTTTTATGTTGTAGCTACTGTACAAATAAAGCAATAACTTGATTGTTTTATGTTTTCCAGTTTGAGTTGCAGTGGATGCTGATTCACTGTGACCCAAAGAGAGCTCAGAGAGAGAGCTGTACGGAACTCCCTCTGGCTGAGGTAACCATTCTTTCACCACTTCCTGTTGTGTCTTAAATGAGAAATGGACCAATCACAGTCTCTTTTTATGTTTAATCACTTAAATATGGAAAAATCAAGTCAGGTACCTGCTGAAAGGCTGAAAGGTTTGACTGGTCTTTTACCCTCATCAGCAAGCGCCCGGTCTCAACTCTCAAACCTTGCCAGCAAAGACCATCAAACCACATTAAGTTGGTTTAAGATGGTTTTAAGCAGTAAACTGCAAATAAAACTGTACAATTTAAGACTTTAGTCACAATTTTGAATTAAGTATTATCAACAGCATTACTCTTTCTAATATATGCACTGCATAACCAAGGTACGGCCTTAAAAATATCGACAGTTTATTGCTATGGCAGACTGGAAACGCTAGTTGCCTCAAAAGACCTCACAACACCTCACTTTGCAACTTAACGTCGATGTCGACATTCATGCATTTGCTTTGTTTTTTGACGAGTTGGCCGGTGGGGCGCTATCGTAGGCCGCATGTTGTGGCGCCATCTACAGGTGTGCTTTCTCTTTTTGGTGATGGGGTTTCATTTTCACTAACTGCAATAATCTTAATTCTCTCTCTCTCTTGCTTCTTCAGATGTATGCCAATGCTGAGGTATTTAATTTTTTACTTTGTTTTTTTTATTATTAATTTATTTATTATTATTTTTTAGCAAATAATCTACTACAATGCTTTGTTGCTGAAGTGACTCATTGCTACCTGCTATACTTACTGCAATCCACAAAACATGACCCAGAACAGCTTTTATGTATTTATATTACGTATTTATATGTGAGATTATTAACACCTCAAGGTAAATAATGTGTTATTTTATTAAGAAATTTCTTTGGAATTTAACTTAACCATACTTTAAAGAATATGGTTACTTTCCTTGGCTCGCTTAAAGCTTAAGCTAATAAAGAGTAGCTGACAGCAGAGAGCTAACGATTCTCATTTTATTCTTTATTGTGTTAAAGTAATTGTTTAAGGTCCTTGAGAAAGAGAGATTATTTGCAGCCTTTCCAGTTACTGATTTTGGTGTTTAATGAAACTAATTATGTTTCACTAAAGCAAACAAAAAAAAAGGACATTTCATGTTTACGTTTACTCATCGTTTCCTTCTTTTATGCCTTCAACACTTTACAGCCGGATCCCAAACCAATCCCTGGTCCCCCCGGCCCTGAGGGAGCTGAGGGGCCTCGTGGACCCCAAGGAGAAGATGGCAGAGACGGGAGAGACGTATGTCTTTCTGTTCAATATACACTTGACTAATGTAAATTAAGGCAAGACACTACAGGCAAAAACATTGTTAATGTTAGTGTTTTAATGCACCGGTCAATTTCGAGATTTTGGGCTATTTGGCTTTTCATAATGTTTTTTTTTTATTTTTTATTTTTTTCTCCCCAGACTAGTGGAAAGAAAACATCCAATTAACACAAAGTGTTTATTTTTTTTGTACTTTATCTGTTTGTGTCTGTAGATTTCAGTTACTATTAGGGGTGTGACGATATACACTCACGAGATGATACACGATGTTGGTTTCACGAGAACGAGATGTGGCAATATTTTTAAGAAACACTATATTTAAAGGGATGGTTGATTATGATTTCATTTTTTTACTTTAGTTAGTGTGCCATGTTGCTGTTAGAGAATAAACAACATCTGCAACGTTACGACACTCAAAGTTCAATGTAAAGGGAGATGCTTTCTTTTAAAGAATTCTCTGTTTAAAGACTACAATAAACGGCTCGTAGGGACTACAACAAGCTTCTTCCTGGATTAGTGACATCACTAACCCTAAAAATTACATTAACCCTGCCCCCGAGAACATGCAACAAAGAGGGCGAGGCCATGTTGGGCTGCTTTAGAGAAGAGGAAGACTTGTTGTTGTAGAGTGTTGTTGTCATGCCGTCATTTCACACCGGACTGCTTCACAAACGAGGGTCAATTCAAAGCTGGATTTGCACAAAAGATTAACATGACGGCACATGCTAGTCGATGAGTTGAATCCACTCCACAGCAACTACATAAATTTATCCACTAACCGTTCAGAAACGTCCAGATGTATTCTGTAAGTTGTAGCTTCTTCCTGAGTCTCTCCATCAGTGTCCGTCTCTGACATATCGTATAATAACAACGAGGCAATAATAATTGGTTCAAATAAAGTATCAAAAGCATGTAATTTTATGGTTTTATTAAACAACAATGTTATAATACATAATGTAATATATATAATATTATAAAAATCAACTTATTTAGCCTGGTGAAAGTTGTTGTTGTAACACTTTACAGCATAGTTTAATAATTAATTTTCTTTTTATTCATTTGGGAAAAATAGGAAATACAAAATGATGACATACTGTATGTTAACAGCCATATCATAATTAGTCTCTATATTCAACAAGATGTCATCTGCTTATAGCATCGACAACTGATTCGATTTTCCCATTCATTCCCTGTAGAGATACTCAAATCAAAATGATAATCAGTTGCAACAATACTTTTTACCTCATGTTTTTGTATTGTCATCTTCTGTGATCCAGAGATTTTCCTGTACTAAAAGTCTAGTGAACCTCCATTAGAGCTTTTCCTCAAAAAGCAGCTCAAGCTAATGAACCACTTCTTCTTTCGTCTCGGGCAGCTCATTAGGGGTTTGTTCTCTTGTCCAGGGAGGCAGAAGCTGCTCATTAGAGATTTTCTTATGTCAACACCTTTGTCCTGTCTCACTGACTGACTTACTGTTTTTTTGTTGTTGTTTTGTTTTGTTTTAGCACATAGTGTCCTTTTCTCATTTTTTTCTTCTTCTGTTCTTCAGGGTATTCCAGGTACCCCGGGCACCCCTGGAGCTCAGGTAAGTGTGAAATATTGATGGAACATCTTCAAGGAGATATTGTTCTAAAAATCAGCAAAAGTTCAACAAGATTCACACAAGATGGTCCTAGAGTTAGGAAAAGGCATGCACTGATATTGAAATTCTGACCGATACTGATAAGCCAATAATTTTTTTAATGTTATAAAGATGAAATATAATAAACAATAAGCCCCTAGAAGCCGTGGTTTACAGTGAATTTATAACAGCTAAGGGGCGTTGTTAGGCATGACGAGGAGGGGAGTATGTATATATATCGATGCAACTTTCATGAAGCAAAATCACTAAAAGCCTTCCTTCCGCTGGAAAAAATAGTCCTGACCGTGAACAGCAAGATAATGCATCATCTCATGGAGATCAACTAAAAACAGACTAGGTAAGATGGTGGCAAAGACTGTTTGAGAGTGAGTCAGTCAGTAGCGAAGACTTTTATTTTGAAAGACACTAGCGCTGTCAGTGTCAGGGCATGGGAAATCCCTTAACTGTTAAAAGGACAAGATATCGCAGCTGACATTCAAATAGATTTTTTTAAAATATGAACATAGGACTGACCTGAAGGAAAATGCTATATCAATGCAGGTAATACAAACTTCAGTAAACAGTTTCAATGAGAACAAACATATATTTATGTTGCTAAGGGTGTTGTGCAGTGATACATATTAAGCTGCGTCTCATTTCGAAGGCTGCATCCTCCGGAGGTCGCATTTGAAGGCTGCATACATCATTGAGGCCAGCTCATTTACAAAAAATAATCGTTGGATTGCAAAGTAAGAAAGAAAATACAGCATTTTGCACCTCACGAGGAATAACCATCAATTTTATTATGGTTACTTTTCTTAAATAAGACATCCTTAATGACGTATGCAGCCTTCAAGTGTGACCTCCAGAGGACGCAGCCTCTGAAATGAGACGCAGCTTAAACCGTTGGGTGAAGCGGTCATAGCCATGTTTTATCGTGAATAAAACACAGCTATTGACCAATCAGATACAAGGACTGGAACGAACCATTTTATAAATCTATTATTATTATTATTATAACTAAACACTAAAATAAATATCGTAAGCTACAAAGTTTACAAAGCTGATACAAAATTCTTTTTTTTGATGAAAACCTGCTAAAAATAGTTTGTAAGCTACATGGATTATAAAGCTCATATAGATTTCTATTCTATTACTAAAAAAACACACTAACAAGAATTGGTTTGTAAGCTACAAAGCTGATATATAAATCTACACACACAAAAAATCAAAACACACTAAAAATAAATAAGTTTGTTTGCTACAAAGATTACACTTCTGGGTAAAAAAAAAAAGAAGAAAAAAAAAAAAAGGTCAAGCCCAAAATGGATAAACACTAAGCTTTTAATTGTCTTAACCACAAATTATTGATCAGGTAATTAATTAGCAAAATTTAAGCAAGTCCACTTTTTAAAAATCCATTACTGTCTCAAAAAAACATCAAAGACAGAATAAAGTTTTTGGCAGAATATGAGAAGTTGTGTGTGGAGTGATGAATCACAATGAAACACGAGTTGCATGGTGATGCACCAGAGCAATGTCTTCGAAAATCTGCTGAGAAATATAATAATAAATCCATCTCTGCCACAGTGAAGCATGGAGGAAGAGGTGTCATTGTGTGGGTGGATTTTCCTTTAAATAAAATGAGAACAGAGTCCTGAGAACTAAATTTGAACAATGCCCTATGTGTCACATGGATTGTATTATACAATATTTTGTAGTATATAAACTTCTAAAATGAAAATATACAAGTGTAAGTATATATAACTATATAAGTAAGTATAGACTAAAACGAAAACTTAGATTTCACTCAGTAAGATTGAACATCGCCTTTATTGAACTTGACCGCTATATCCATTAAAACAGAGCAGCAATTTTTATATTATAACTCCTAATCAGAAAATGCATTTTCAGGCTGCCAGATCCAAAGCACAGCCAATCAATCCAGCTTCCTGTGTCAATATCTATTAAGGGAAAGCGTGGTTGAATTGCACCATCATCTGGAGTGTCATAAATAGGTGAAATACTGCTCAGAGCTGACTCTGGTCCTATCAGATGAGGACAGATGAAGAGAGGAGTCCGGCATCGCTAATTATGTTAGAATAGACCCACCGAGCTCTGCCATATCTTAGCAACAGCTTCAGTCGATGCTGAATGATGATAAACCTGTTTTTGTCTTTCTGTGTGTGTTGTAGGGCAGCAAAGGAGATCGAGGTGAGGTTGGACTGCCAGGACAGAGAGGACTGCAGGGGACCCCAGGACCAATGGTTAGTATTGAGACACATGGCCTTAATAACACTTTACAATAAAGTTCCATTTGGTAATATTATTAAACTGCATTAGTTAACACAAATTAACAATGAATAGTGGTGCTTTTATTGACAATCAATAATGTGTAATCAGTTTCACAGCTGCACACAAACTGTTTTATTTCATTGTGCTAAATGAATCACTGTAATGTTAATTGATTCTCTTTGTATGTGTGTAGGGACCAATGGGCCCCATGGGGCCACGAGGACCAGTAGGAGAAAGAGTAAGAGACCTCAGAATGATCCTTTAAATCAGTTTGAATTCACATTGAATTCACAAGTTATTGACACGTTAGTGTGATAAAGAAACGTATGAATGTGAAAATAAAGCTCAGGACATGCTTGATGTTAAAAAGAGTTATCAAGTGCAATAAGCCACAAAAATGATTCAACGCGGTACTCACACACTGACTGTCACACACCTGAAGTGCACACAAACAGAAAGCCACCTTGACATCACACATGCTTGAATGTCCGTTTTGGCGAGTTTTCACATAAACACAGTCGGTTATGTCTTAAGTGAATGTAAACAGATGGGAGAAAATCAGACGTGTCATTATATTGGATCCGTGCGTCAGGTCTTAAAGTGACAGCAGCCTAATAAACCTGCTGCCGTCTGTCATTAATGTTAATTAAACAACAAAAAACAAAGAGAAAAATCACTCACTGCTCTTGACTAAGTAACTTTAGTAGCTTTAATAAGGATTAGTATCTTTAATTCACACTGTGAATTAATGTCATTATGCTAAGATTTGGTTTTGTTGGGGTTTCTAGGGTCTTCCTGGTTTCCCTGGACCTGCCGGACCCCCTGTAAGTCTTTTCCTCCTTTTGGAAAGCAAACAAATACTTCACTGCTAAATGCTAAATGATTTTGTTTTTGTGCTGTTGACGTGTTCTATTGACATTGTATTGTCATATTGGTTTCTTGTATTTTGTATTATATTTAAAAATTACCCTTGTCATGTTTTTTAGAAAATGTATACATTTTGAAGGTTTGACTTATTCCATTTTTTAATCTTTTCTAGGGACAAGAGACTGTTGGCCCTCCAGTATGTATAAATAATAATAATAATTTGCTCACTGTAATTTGTCTCACTCTCAGCTTTTAATTTTACATTTGCACTTTTTAATGCTACTTTTCAATCATGCAGGGAACCCCAGGGAAGCCTGGTACTCCAGGAGATGAGGGAAACATCGGACCAGAGGTTGGAATTATTTTCAAAGTGTCATGAAATGCATTAATACACTTAAGGCATCTTAACACAGCTAAAGAGTTAAGGTTACTCTCTGCTTGCCTGTTCTTTATGATATTTTCCAGGGTCCTCCTGGACCAAGAGGAGGACTTGGGCTCCCAGGACCACCAGGACCTCCAGGACCAGCAGTAAGACCTGCTTCTACCATTTACATATTTTCTAATTTCATAAGTTTAGCAATTTTACATATGGCGAATGCTTTTAAACAACTTAAAAGGAACAGATACTGTTATGGGCTTAATTTAGTTAAAGGGTTAGTTCACCAAAAATGAATATTCTGTCATTAATTACTCACCCTCATGTTGTTCCACACCCGTAAGACCTTCATTCATCTTCGGAACACGAATTAAGTTATTTTTGATAAAATCCGATGGCTCAGTGAGGCCTCCATTGACAGCAAGATAATTAACACTTTCAGATGCCCAGAAAGCTACTAAAGATGTATTTAAAACAGTTTATTCTATTCTATTCTATTCTATTCTATGCTATGCTATGCTATGGTATTTATAACACTTTTTCAACAATATCTAGTGATGGGCGATTTAAAAAAACTGCTTCTTGAAGATTTGAAGCTTGTTTTGTTTCAAATCAGTGATTCGGAGAGCGTATAAAACTGCCTAAGTCACTTGATTTCAGTAAACGAGGCTTCGTTAAGTCATAAGTGTTTTGAAATTTCAATGGTTCACGTGACTTTGGCAGTTTGATACACGCTCTGAACCACTGATTCGAAACAAAAGATTTGTAAAGCTTCGAAGCTTCATGAAGCAGTGTTTTGAAATCGCCCATCACTAGATATTGTTGAATAAAGTCGTTATTTTGTTTTTTTGGTGCACAAAAAATATTCTTCTCGCTTTATAACATTAAGGCTGAACCACTGTAGTCACATGAACTGATTTAAATATGTCTTTAGTAGCTTTCTGGGTATCTGAAAGTGTTAATTGTCTTGCTGTAAATAGAGGCCTCACTGAGCCATCAGATTGTATGAAAAATATCTTAATTTGTGTTCCAAAGATGAACGAAGGTCTTATGGGTGTGGAATGACATGAGGGTGAGTAATTAATGACAGAATTTTCATTTGTGGGTGAACTAACCCTTTAAAAATTACTGAAAGTAAACTGAACTAAGTCAAATTGTTATCAACTAACTTATTGACTATACATTTATTAATACAATTTGCAGGCCCCATGAGGTTTTAAGATAAGCTGTCAAACATTTTGAACACATTTCAGCCATCTATCCTAAAAAAAAATCTTCATTACATCATAGTACAGAATAAGTCGTAATGTCACACGTTTTACTAGGCTGCTTGCAATGCTGAAAAAAAAAAAACTGTAAGACAAGATGAAATGAAAATCTGTTTTGGTCATGAAAGAGTGGTGGCAGTGATAGTGGATTGTAATATAGGCGAAGGAACTTTCTTATACTTTTATTGTACACATTTGTATTAGACTAAATTTAAAATGTCAAAATTTTGGCTCTTGAAGTTTTGCTATCGGCTATCTGTTATACATTATAATTCACTTTTTGTCTTTGCACACTCTAAGACTCCGTGAGTCATTTTGTCTCTGCTGTTAACCCTTACTTTAATTGTGTCCGGTGACTTCTGTTGGCTTTCAGAGGGTTTAGAACTAATGCAGATCTTTCACACAGATCTATTCTTTATGCTGTAACCTTTGAGGATTTTAACAGGGGCTTTGCTTGAGTTTGTATGTCTGAATCTAAACTACGCTGCTGTCATTCTGCTGTCCGTAGGGGCCACAAGGTGCTGGGAACCCTGAGGGAAGTGGGGAGACTGTGAGTGCTTGTTAGATTTTAATAATATTCATGCTTCACATGAACACACAGAACTTGCACATCAGAATTCAAGACATGTTTTCTGGCAAAGGTCTTTATCTTGGAACACAAAAAGATACAGTATGCAACATATAGAACTTGGAAAATATGTCAACTTGCACTATATTTGCTCTGCAATTTATCATTGGCTGATGAAACTACAGCAAAATCTTATTAAGAGTTGACAGTCGGTTGCAGTGTCTGCTGTGCTCCCTCTTCTTAAATCTTCAGTGCTTCTTTTGCATGTCTCTGGTGAGCTACATAGGCTGGATGTGTGTTATTCTTCACTTCCTGTCTGATCCTGCAGTTAATGATGAATGGACCTGATGCGCTTGTGTGTCTCATTTTGTTAGCAGTGCCAGACAGCATGCCCAGCTGGACCACAGGGATTGCCTGGTCTGCCAGGGATGAAGGTGAGTCCCTACCCCTAAGTATTAAACTTTGGCATGTAACACATCTGTGCTTGTGCTTCAGACATGAATCATTCCTCTAATCATGTGTCTTGTTGAGGAGATATCCGCTGTTACTTACTACGTGATCAGAGTTCTGATTTACACCTGATGGATGACAAAACATGCAAAAAAATGTCATAAATTTACATTGGAGGAACTCCAATTCTAACATTTTGCGCTAATCACGTTGTTCTGAGCCAAATGTGATACTGATTTTATACAAACGTTCAATAAAAAAAGAAGTTAATATTAAGTGGCTTACATTTTAGACACAATTATAGACTACTATAATTACTACGTTACTAGATGAATCAACTGCTTTGAACAAATCAGTTGAATAAATGATTCTGTGACTCACTCATTAAGTGTTTGGTGTTCAGTTTTCTTATAATTTCCTATCAGACCTATCTTTTTTTTTTTATCATATTTCTATATTCAAAATGTTATTTTTAAAACATTAATCTCAACATTATTTATGCAGGTTGTACCAATTCAGATGCAACTTGAATTTTATTTTTAGTGATTTGATTGGTATAACAGCTCTATAGTGTCTTATTATTGTAATTGTATTTATTGATTACATATAAGACATTTCTCAGACCGTAGATATGGATTTTTAGATGATTTATGGAGTGTTGGTCTGGTCTTGGTCTTGACTCAGTCTTGCCCTGCCTTGGTCTTGTCTTGGTCTCAACGCACTCTGGTCTTGGTCTCGACGTTTAGGTGGTCTTGATTACAACACTAGCATCCAGCCACCTGGGGGCGATCAAAATGCTTTGGCTTCACTTTTCAAGACATGTGCGGCACACCCGAGATCAACCCCAATCGTCTTCCAATGCCCTAGAACACCTTAGCAACCACATAGCAACACCCTAGTAACACACCGAACACCCCTACGCTTGGAAAGTTTTCAATAACAATTGGAAAAAATATGTATTTAGTCCTTAAACTTTAAAAATAAAAACAATTTAAAAACTTTAAAAATATAAGTATTGCTTTAAATAAAAAAATATATATATTTAAAATATTTGAGTTTCTTAATACTGTAGGTTCCATTTACTTATTGTTGCACAAAGATTAAATGTGTCGTCCGGAGTAGCATCATTTTGCTCACTGAGGAATGTTTCTTTGGCCAAACACTTACTGCTTTTCTAATGAGAGTGTATTATTAAATTGAATCTCTCTGCCAGGGACATCGTGGTCTTCCAGGTGTGGACGGTGTGCCAGGTATCCAAGGTGAAAAGGTAAGAATGCTTTGAAACGTTCTTAAGAATGAAAAAAACCAAGAAACAGCAATACACAAGCTCTTCAGAGTGATTGATCAACAAAAACTGTAGTCATTTTCTTCTTTATTTACAGGGAGAGCGAGGTACCGCTGGAGAGCAAGGTCCTTCTGGACGTGCAGGAGATGATGTATGAAAACTTTGTTCATTCGTTGTAGATCGAGATGTGTTCACCTTTTTAATATCATCTGCCATCACAAGAATATCTCTTTTACACTTTGTCATATTATGTTTACTCAAATTCCCTGCAGGGTCAGCGAGGTCCAATCGGATTCCCTGGAGCTCATGGCGATAAAGGAGATCGGGTAAGATTTAAAACATCATCTTCATCTGCATCAGATGAGGGAAGAGCAAGAAGCCAAGAGAAAGCTTGCAGAACAATATCCTCCAGCCCGACCAATGCATGAAATAATCATTACAGTTGTTTAAAGCTCATTAAAGCCAATCAAATAACATCTGCAGTCATTGAACAGATTAAAACTGCTGTGCTAGCATAGTGTATGCAGGGTATAATATTTTAGGCTTGTGTGACTACACAAAAGCAATAGAAATGTCATTTTCCATCTGAGCAGAATGAGCTTTGGTAAAGTTTTAGCATGTCTGTTTCATGTCTGCAGGGTCCCCCTGGATTCAACGGGATCCCAGGACCCACCGGACCACCAGGATCCCCAGTACGTGAGCAGGATTTCACAGGCTTTTTTTTTTTTTTATCGAATATACACTGTCGTTCTAAACTAAAGTCTGGTATCAAAGTACAGAGGATTTATGTCTTCATCTGATATTTATGAGATAAGACTGTACTAGTCTAGTGGAAATGTAGTTCAGCAGAGCTTATAGGAAATAAAGCAAGATTTTAAGATGATTTAAGGAGGTAGTCCAGTTCTGTGGCACCATGAGTGCATATGAGTTAAATAATACTAAACTAAAAATAATATGTATTATATAAATTATTATAATATCTATATTTATTATAAACAATATATTAATATAATAATATATATTGTATACAATAAATACATTTTCAGAATTAGCATAAATTTAAGGCAGCGATAGATGCTATTTACACTAAATATAAGTATAATATACAGCGGTTCTTCCCTGTTGTATTGAAAATCGATCGTATCAAAGTAGTATCGTGACAACACTAGTGTGGGGTGCCACACATTTTTGAAAATTTTCAAAGGGTGCCGTGACTGAAAAATGTTTGGGAAACACTGCTTTAATGATTGATAGTTGACATGTATTTGCAAAGTTACTTATAGTTAGAATGTCTAAAGTGGACAATCGCAATAAAAAAGTGGACATCACAAAAATAAAGTGTTCCCAAAAATACTGCTGTTTTTACTTAGTGCAAATAGTGGCAGATATTTACACCTCTGTGTATTGTAGTATATCATAAAACAGTGCAATAATAACAACATATTCAGTGTATATGATTGTATTTAGTAAAATCATAAATGGATGCTGCTTTATTGGGACATTGCTTGTACAGATAATGAATTCTATATTGAGTTTAGTGAAGTAAATGAGTATTTATGTGTCTTAACAGGGTGTTGAAGGCATCAGAGGGCGACAGGGACATCCTGGTCCTAAAGGAGATGATGTGAGTTATTGCTGTCCATGTGATCTACCCTACTCAAGAACACTATGAATTAAATAACAATCAGTGAAATCATTTAAAGTTACCTGGTTTCTTTCAGACGAATTATAATGTGTTGTTTTAGGGTGCGATCGGAGCCCTGGGAGAGAAAGGAGCTGCTGGTGCCAAGGGTGACACTGTGAGTGACAGATTGATCAATTTATGCTCAAAATGACCTTCATATTCACCGTCACTGTAATACTTATGAAATTGTGTTACTTGAAATGTCTTTGATAACTTTAATGATGATGAAGAGGATGTGTATGTGTAGGGTGAGCCAGGAAAGCATGGATCTGATGGAGCACCAGGAGTTCCAGGAGAGAAGGTGGAGTTATGATGATATTTATGCTAATGCATACAATTCAAAATTCATGGAAAAGCATTTCCATTTGTACCTGGTACACTGCATGCATATCCAGTTTTTATGAAGCTGTATTTGACCTTTTTGCTTATTAAAATGCGTATTGTTTTGTGACTCAAATCAATGATTCCTAAATTGTTCAATGATAAAAACTGAAGAAGAATTTGAGATTTTGCTGTCTGCCTGACAGGGAGACCCAGGTCTGGCCGGAGCCATTGGTGTCAGAGGAATTGTGGGAATTCCAGTGAGTTAATCAGTGCATTTGTATATGTTTTAGTATGTGTTATTTTTGTGTGCTTTTCCTGAAATGATTCTCAAAGCTGCTGCTGTTACTCTGAAAGCTATCGAAAGAGATTTTGCCTTTACAATAAATACTGAATTTGTGATTTACATGTGGCGTGTGGTACTGACACCAACAAACTGTAAATGAGGAGATTTTTCACTCATTTGTAATCTGTGACTCACCTTGAATTAACAATGTTGCATCTCAAATTCAGGGTTTACCAGGAAAACAGGGATTCGTGGGGCCTGCAGGCCAAAAGGTAAACATCATTTACATAAAAAATAATATGTGCTGAATCTCATTTAAATTTTAAAACAGTGATGCCATAGCAAGCAATTGCACTCTTTCTATTACAGGGTGAAATTGGTGCTGTAGGACCGACTGGTCAAGTTGGGCTTCCTGGTAAAGATGTGAGTATTATGGTATTTTTTACACTTGTATGTATATGTTTTTATGGTCACACTTTAATTTAACGTCCAATTCTCGCTATTAACTAACTATTAACTACAACGTTTGCCTAAATAATCTCCTAATTACTGCTTGATAATAGTTAGTAAGGAAGATGTTACATTTGGTTTTAATTAAGGATGTAGAATATGGTCATGCAGAATAAGGCATTAATATGTGCTTTATAAGTACTAATAAACAGCCAATATCCTAGTAATATGCATGATAATAAGCAAGTTAATAGTGAGAATTGGACCCTAAACTAAAGTGTTACTGTTTTTATTTATGATTATTAATCTTGTTAATTTTTATATTTTAGGGAGCACCTGGACAAGCAGGAGAAGATGGAACTCCAGGAGCCAGAGGAACCACTGTAATAAAAACACAATTCAAAAATACATACAAACATCTTTTTTTAGATTTTTTTTTATTATTATTTTATTTACTTATTTTGCTTTGGTGCACACCATTCTGTGCTGAGATTATAATTCATAGTAATTTCCTAAAAAATGGCTCCAATTAATCAACAAACTTCCCTCCTCAGGGTGAAACGGGAAAACAGGGTCCAGTCGGCCCAATGGGCCCGCAAGGAATCCAGGTGGGTTGGACATATCAATGGACCTGTTGGTTTGATTATGGATCTTAATGGCTGTGTTCCAATTTGCATACTTACACTATGCAGTAAACGTATGTACTTTACTGGAGATGGCAAGGACAGTCCATGTGAGCAAGTTGTAATTTATCGTGCAAGTAAAAAACAAAAACAAATGTGTATTGTTTGATATTACCATATGATGCATATGTTTGCATGTGATTTCAAGCATTTACAGGCATCCCACCCAGCAAAAACTCATTTTCTAGAGATGACAACCCTCACCCCCACTCCCAATTAGTATAATTACTGTAAATGCGTGACTACTGATAAAAGGCAATTATATGGTGAAGCGCCTTACAATCATACATTGTTATTGTACAGTAATTCATTATTATTTTGACTTCTTACACAGGGAGATAAAGGTGACCAAGGACTCATGGGTCCTCGTGGAATCAAGGGTCACACAGGTCATAAAGGAGACCAGGTGTGATCATTGTTCATTGTAATAATCATAACAGAGCAGACCTTATTATTTATCACTGTGTTATCATGACATTATTCTGTTATTTCAGGGTCCAATGGGTCCCATCGGTCCCAAAGGAAGTGAGGTAAATTATAAAGCCCCAGTCAATCCATGCACTCAGTGACCGTATTAAATGCCTGCTGCTTCCTGCGCTTGCATGAATACCATGTAATTTTACAATACTATCTTTCTCTCTTTTCGTTCTACAGGGAGATC
This sequence comes from Anabarilius grahami, assembly GCA_003731715.1. Classification (NCBI taxonomy): domain Eukaryota; kingdom Metazoa; phylum Chordata; class Actinopteri; order Cypriniformes; family Xenocyprididae; genus Anabarilius; species Anabarilius grahami. Next base: position 2,066,232 of record RJVU01042532.1, read on the forward strand.
CAGGTGTTTCGGGAGAACCAGGCGTGAAGGGTGATCAGGTTCGACATATTTATAGCAACATACCCGGTCACACCCTCTAATTATATTTCAGTATGTGTACAGTAGTGTGATGGTTTTTAATAATGGTTTACAGGGGCCTCCGGGTATTACTGGAATCAAGGGAGAGGTAAGTGTGCCACCTTCAACATCCATTCAAAATATATTGTAGAAGAACAAACAAAAATGTAATTTTTAAATCTAAGTATTTATATATAAAACAAATCAGTAATAGATTTAGAAATGAAATAAATTATTTCATAAAATACATATATATATATTAGAGCTGCAACTAACAATTATTTTGATTGAATAATCTTTTTTTATTTTAGTTTTTTGATTAGTCGATTAATATAATTATTATTATGGTTAATCTATTGATTATTTTCTGATTAGTTGGTTAATCCTTTAGTTAACGTATCAATAAATAATAACCATATAACCATATATATATATATATATAAAATGATAGACCTAAACTTACCACAACTTAACACTTTTCCTTCAGGAAATAAAAATTATTGCTTTTGTTGTATGTTTTTTTTTCTTATTCGTTGTTTTATTCAAGCGTGGAGAGAAAGGCCAGAGAGGAGCTACAGGAGCTGATGGTCGTCCAGGACAGCCAGGCCATGAGGGTCTGACAGGACCCCAGGGAGCCAGAGGTCTGGAGGGAGAACGAGGTCTGCCAGGAACCCCTGGTCCCAGAGGTCTACCTGTCAGTACATTGCTTTATGACATTGTTCACTTTCAGCGTTGACTGGACAGTATGTTGCTATTTAAAAATGCCTTTTGTGCAGTTGTTGCTGATGTTGAAAAAAAATATTTTTAAAAGGGTCCCAAGACGAATGACGAGAAGATCCGTGAGATTTGTTCCGTTATTGTTGAAGGTACAACATCTTTATTAGTTATTAAAGTCCCCATGAAATCAAAATTGACAATTCTTTTTTTTTTAAATGGAATATTGCTGTATTTATTATAAATGACTTACTGTATCTGTGCACATCATTCTTTTATTTAGTTCATGTGCCCTCGTAATCTATTATCAAAATAACTTCCCCTCCCTCTTGCAATGATATCTCTTCTCTGATGACGTGTTTACTGGCACGAGGGCGGGACAACCTGTCACTCACATGACATCACAGCAATAGCAAATCACATTCATCCAATCAGTTACCGATGGACAAAATCAATTCCCACCCTACATTTTTTCTTGTTTGAGAAGCTGTTTCGGGGCCATTTACACAACAACATTTTCAACTAAAAAAGTAAAACTTTTTATGCATTTTGGCCATTCATTTCAAGGGCGTTTTGGTGGCCTGAAAACGTAAAAACTTTTGAAAACGGGTTTCAAAGTGCAAGATTGTGAAAACGATACCGTTATTGTCTCAGTGTAAACTACAAAACACGAATTTGTGAAAACAGTGATGCCATGGCCTGACTTGAATAATGCAGCGTTCTGTGTGAATGGGGATCGTTTTGACAATAATGTCGTCTGTACATGAAAATGCAAAGGAAAAACTTTTCCATTTTTAGTAAATCATTGTCGTGTAAATGTGCCCTCAGTTGGATATCCATCACACTAGGGAAGAAAAGACTTCCATTTCATGCTGACTTCAATCATTTTAAAACACTTACATCACGGGTGCCCAATCCCATTTCTGGAGATCTACCTTCCTTCAAAGTTCAGCTCCAGCCCTGATCAAACACACCTGAACCAGCTAATTAAGATCTTCAAGAGCACTTGATAATTACTGACAGGTGTGTTGGAGCAGAGTTGGAACTGAACTCTGCAGGTAGGTAGATCTCCAGGAACAGGATTGAGCACCCTTGACCTACTTCCATTGTATTTTTCTATATAAATGGCAACTAAACTGTAACATCGTATTGTATCAAACAGAACATTTAGATGCCTACAAGAAGGAACTAGCCAAGAAACCTCTGCCCATTGGAGGCCCTGGAAGTCCTGGACTCATGGGACCACCTGGACCACCTGGACAAGCAGGTCCTGCTGGAGAAGCCGGACCCAGAGGACTTATGGGCCCCAAGGGGCCTCAAGGATACTATGGCCTTCCTGGAAAACCAGGAGTTAAAGGTACCATTGATTTGAATCCCACTTCCTTGGATATTTCCAAACTGTGTCTCACTGTTCCAATTGGTGCTCAGCTAAATTAAAGCTAAGCTCTTGAGGATGCAGTGTTGTGATTGCAGTGAGCCTTTGAATGCAAACATCTTTTATTTGTTTTTTATTGCCTGTGAATTCTCAAGAGCAAATGCTCGTAATTATGAAATATTGAGTTAAGCTTCAGCTGCGTCATGCAAATTGTTTACTTTATAAAAAATCATTAAAGATTTCACAGCAAAAAGACCATTTTTACTTGCTAAAAAGTATAAACTATTAATCAGACAACAGAAGGCATTTAGATTGTGTACAGCAGGTTTTTCAGCAAAGTTTTGATCATGTTGACAGTTTAGAGGCTTTAGAAATTTGCATATGCATAATAATATGATACAATAAGCTTTATCGGCTTAACACTTATAAGTAATTCAGGCAACTTGCCAATTTTAAAAAGAGTTGGTGAACACGTTGTAAAGCCCCTTTAGTGATCCACATCATGCTAATGATGTTATTAAAATTCCTTTAATATCACGTAATGTGCACAGCTGAATACCTCTGCAAGAATCAGCTGTTTTTATGCTATTTCATAATTGGATTTTGCCTCTGGCGGAATTTACAGTCTAAAACTGCGAGCTCACATTGATTTCAATCAGTTACTGGCGGTCTGGTCATTCAAGGGTAACAGCCTCCAGAATGTTAAGCATTGCAGTTCTTTTGTCCTCACAAGTGGAGGCTGTTGTACAGTGAGATCAGTCTGCGCTAATTGCCACCGAGCCGAGGAGGAATGCTACGCTTCCTAATAAGACAGAGATTGAGAAGCAATAACAGGATGATTAGAAAAGCCCCCGACTGCATCTCAATCTACCTCAATTATTTCTGCAGAACCTCTGAGGATGTCAACATGTTTATTGAAGTTTACAAATGCATCTCCAGAGGAAAATGTTCTAGCATTCTCTGAGCACTCATGCCTAGCAGGGATTTTGACAGTAAAAATGTCAGAAGAGGTTCTGAAGACCCTTATAAGAGAGTGATAGAATACTCCGGATTCACTAATGTCAGCACTATTAAAACTACACTGTTCCCACTCAAACAAAGTTTCTTCATGTGGGTATATGCAGTACTTGTCTATGCACATGTTCTAATGGACATTTAACAACATTTAATTTGAAATGTTGAATTGGTATTTTACAGATTATCACTTTGCAAATTACCATGTAAATACATGAATATAGGAAAAATTCAGTACTATGGTACATATCAAACTATATACTATATAATAATAATCTGATTCTAATGATGATTATCTGACCATTTTTGTAAAGCATCTTGAATTGCTATTCCATATGAAATGTGCTATATAAATGTCTATAAAGTGATAATGTGATAGACTTTATTGTCTAATACTTTTAATGTTTATGCATTTGTGTAGGTGATGCAGGACAAAAAGGTGACAAGGGCGATAATGGAATTGGAATTCCAGGAATTCCTGGAGAACCCGGACCTCAAGGTACGAAACGATAAACCTCAACTTTCTGCTGATCATATTTTAGCACCATTCCAAAAGCTATAGACATTTTAGACTGGTGCAAATTGTTGATTGTTCTAGTTAGGGTTTAGATATTGAGTAAGTGGAAAGACTTCAAAAGTGTTGATCTAGACCAGGAGATGGTCAACTGTCCCTTGAGGTCCACTTTCATGCAGTGTTTAGCTACAGCACTAATGAACAAACACACCTGAACAAGCTAATCAATGGCTGTGTCCGAAATCGCCCCCTATACCCTTAAATAGGGCACTATTTGAGGGGACATCCATTTGTAGTGGTGTCCGGAACCATAGGCTGAATCCCAAATGGCACACTTCTATGCACTTTCGGTCTTGTGGACTTACAATGGCTGCCGCGTGCGAGTGTCCGTTAAGTCCACGAGACCGTAGGGTGTCCCATTCATCATTTTAGGTTTCAGAAGGGTGCTCGTTAGCGTCCCCTTTGCGGCCGCTATACGCCCTCGATGCTCACTTCAGCTGAGCCTGCGAGCTACGCAGAGAACTTTACCCGGCAGTCAAAGCGGCATTACGTCAGGAAAGTGCGGACTCAGAGGAAGACCATGAGGGTTTAGGGTGCCATTTGGGATTCAGCCATAGTCGACAATATCGAGTGCACTCATTCAATCCCATAATGCACCACAATAACCGATTTACGCTCAACCATAGATATGTGTATATATATATCTATGCACTCAACGGCTAGAGAATACCCATAATGCACTGTTGAGGGTCACACCAAATGAATTCCCGTGCCTGACCTGAAGATGGTGCAAACCACTGGTCAAATGTGGGTACAGTGTAATATCATACAGGTATACATAAATTTTTAATTGGTTATTAAATTGTTCAATTAAGGTTTATACATGCTAGTTCCCATGACAGAGTTCAAGATAAGTGTTTTCATTACTACTGGAGCTGCCAGTTTGTAAGTTTCAAATGATTATTAAGTATAAACTATGCAAAAGCAGCAGCCCTTCCGGCGCACTCGGTATCTGAATTCTCCCACTCGTTTTAATTCGCTTCTTCAAGTGAACTATGAGTAATGTAGGGAATAGGGTATAGGGGGTGATTTTAAAAAGCCAAGGTCTTCAGGATTACTAGAAAGTTACAGGCAGGCGAGTTTGATCCAAGGTTGGAGCTAAACTCTGCAGGAAAGTGGACCTCGAAGGCCAGAATTGAGAAGCCCTGATCTAGACTGTACTATATGTTGTAGTCACATTCTTGTATGAACATTTTCAAAACCCTTCCTTATCAAATCTTATTTCATTATAACAGGACCATCTGGCAAGCCTGGCATTGGCAAGGATGGTCAAGATGGTGCCAGAGGAGAGGCCGGTGTGCCTGGAACCCCAGGAACCCCTGGAGCGAGAGGAGCCCAGGGTCCCCCTGGTCTTTGTGATCCTTCAAACTGCTACAGGCCTCAACCTCTTTACCTGGTTGGCGGGAAGAAATCCGTCAACATCAAGGGTCCATGAACAGAAACATAGAAACCTTAGAAACCTTCATCACCGTCATCATCAGGAGCACAGATGCAGTCCATTTCCGACAAACTTGAAGAGACTTCAAACGGCGAGCAGACGACGAGTTAAACAAACGTGACAGTTGTATAGAGACATACGGATGCAGCTCCTGATGGTGGATCCAGTTCACATGGTTTATTGTTGTACCTTGTACATAAACTAGTGTTTGTTCTTTCAGATGGTTTACAGAAAATTGCAGATAAATAAATTAATTGGAAATTGATGTTTCCGTTCTTGGGCCACAAACTGGTAAAATCAATGGTGAAGTAATTTGCGGACCTCTACATGCCATGAGATTGCATTTCTGCATGTATTTTTAAAATAATTTTCATAAAAAATGTGATTGTAAAGACCAATGTTAGACATGGTGCCAGACATTAAGCTATGCCAACAGAACGACAGTGTGATCCAACAACAGGGCAGCTTGAAATAAAAGCTTTTCACCACCATGCTATCTGTGTGCTACGCTTTATTTTTCATGAAAAGCTTTAATAAGAAGAGCTTTCTGTCAACCTGTAGATAAGAACTGCGTAATTTTTAAACAATTAGTTGCAGAAAATGTATTTCTTAAATGAGTACTGTACTTTCAGAAGGACTGATTTTATTTTATTACAATATTTTCTAAAGCTTTTATTATTTATATATAGCAGAGCGCCAATAACTAGACCTGGCTTTATAATAGTTGGTGATATTATTTTATTATTATTTTGATGGCATTGACCTTAAAGAGATAGTTCACGCAAAAATGAAAATCTATTTATCATTTACTCACCCTCATGTTGTCCCTCCATTGACAGTCCACGCAACTACCACTTTGATGCTTCCATAAGTTCATAAAGAGATTGTAAAACTAATCCATATGAATTGAGTGGTTTAGTCCAAATTTTCTGGAGACACAATCACTTTATATGATGAACAGATTGAAATTAGGCTTTTATTCACATATAAACATTCAACTCACACATCAGTTGTGGTAAACGGAAGCTCAAGCATGTTCGCTAGACGTGCGAGAACCAATGAGGTTCATTCTTGTGTTATGCAGAAAAACGAATTAGGTTTGTTCTTGCCCATCAAGCACGGTTGCATCTGTTTACGTTCGCTGATCAGTGTTTAAGTGAATAAAAGCCTAAATTAAATCTGTTCATCGCATAAAGTGATCGAGTCTCTTCAGAAAATTTGGACTAAACCACTCAATTCAAATAGATTAGTTTTACGATCTCTTTATGAACTTTTTGAAGCGTCAAAGTGGTAGTTGCATAGACTGTCAATGGAGGGACAGAAATTGCTCAGATTTTATTTTAGTATCTTTATTTGAGTTTCAAAGATGTACGAAAGTCTTACGAGTTTGGAACAACAAACAATTGATGACAATTGTTTTTTTTCCATTTTTGGGTGAACTATCCCTTTAACCCTGGATCTCCTTGTGTTTACATTAGACTAGTGGACTGGTTGCCCCCTAAATTTTTAAGATAATTAGACTGGCAAAAAGGAACAATTCCAAAATGACGATTTTATTGGAACACAATCAATTGTGAATTAAAGGGATAGTTCACCCAAAAAATAAAATTTGATGTTTATCTGCTTACCCTCAGGGCATCCAAGATGTAGGTGACTTTGTTTCATCAGTAGAACACAAATGATGATTTTTAACTCCAACCGTTGCGGTCTGTCAGTCGTATAATGCATGTAAATTGGAACTTCGTCTAGGAGTAAAAATAAACATGCACAGATAAATCCAAATTAATCCCTGTGGCTCATGACGACACACTGATCGTGTTGCCATAGACATGCATTATACGACTGACAGACCGCAACGGTTGGAGTTAAAAATCATCATTTGTGTTCTACTGAAGAAACAAAGTCACCTACATCTTGGATGCCCTGAGGGTAAGCAGATAAACATCAAATTTTCATTTTTGGGTGAACTATCCCTTTAAATGTTTGAGGTTCAATACTCCTTGAGCTCTATGTACAGCATCAGTGACTTTGTCAACTGCCACAGAAAATTATTTTGATTCATATAGGGATTAAAAACAAGCGGACATATTTTGAAGTACCTATAGTAATTTTTCCTTATACAAATGTTACATGGTCATGATAACTGAGCGTTGCGCAGATGGTGGCAAGTGATTTTAGCACAAAAGTGGAATACTTTAAACAAACTGATAATTCACAGGAAATAATTGTGCTGTTTTGAAAAAAAAAGTGCCTGACCGTTGACCGGTTCAGATTAAAAAAAAATGATAGACATTGAAATTGCATTGATTAGGGGAAAAAAGAAAGCACCTTATGTAGAGTATAAGACCTTGTCATATAAACATAAGAAATCTATCTTAATAATATAGTAATAGTAATAATAATCCATTTGACCATTTTTTGTTCATTTAGATTGTTTTGCAGGAATAAAATATGCAAACTTGTGAGTTCATCGCTAAAAAACTGTATATGGTATTAACTTCATAAGTTTTTCTCCCATAATAACAACAGCCCAATATAAGATGGACCTGTTCCACTCTTTATTAACACACGCTCTCCCTCCACACATACACATACATCAAACTAATTATGATTCATTATAGCACCAGAGAACCAGTATAAACAGGTAGATTATACCATGCATAAATTATACTATTTTACATCACCTGCACCTGTAGTTCATTAGAATAATTTAATGCAAATTGATATGAAAAAAACAAATACAGTCATTAACAGCTTGAAGAAGACAAACTAACAGGAGGATACGAAGTCAAAAAAGCAGCTATATTTGAATAAAGTGGAGGAGAACATGATAGCAATGCTGATTGGGATTTCTTTGGCTTGCACTGAAAAAGCACCATGAATTTACATAAATTTGCATCAGTTTTACTCTCAGCTTTTCAAAATACAGCACCAAAACATCCACTCTTGAAGGCTGGGCAAACAAGGACAAACATTTAAGAAATGCTTTAACAAATAAGAAATGCACAAAAAAAGAAACCATCATAAGAAATGTTGTTCTTCTCAAGTTTGTGTATACAATACTAATTACAAAGAGATTTATCATGAGCATTGAATGGAGGGGAAGAAACAAGGAGGTACAAGAAAGCCTATATTGGTATCATGGGTGGTTTTGTTTTAAAATATAATTAATCAACAAATTCAATTCATTCTTAACACATCCACTAATGATACTGTACGTTAAATTCAACACATGACCTCACACTAAAACCCCGCCCTCCACAGAAAGCCAACATGAAAATGCAAAATAACTGACAGGCAGAGAGACTTTCTGATTGGCTGGGAAAGAACAGACCACTCCCTGTGTCACAGAGACACCTATTTCAGTTATACGTGTCAGGAAAGCATAGTGACAATTAAAAAAAAAAAAGAAAATTAAAATAAAAACAACATATCTTGAAGTATTAGCATTTGCAAAAAAAAAAAACTTTAAAAAAACTTTTAAAAAACGAAGAAATTTAATTATTTCTTCTTTGTAGTTTTTCAACCTTAGATAATCCGATTCAAAAAAGGAAGATAAAATAATTATTTCAAAAAATAATAGATTTAAGCAATATATATATATTTTTTGGGATTTCATAATTCCATTCAAGCTAACTCATAATTTCCTAAACACCTTTTGACAACTCTTCTTGACCTCTGCTACAATGCTCATCACCTGTTTATGGGCTGAGGAGAGTTTGTTTTGACACTCTCTCCTCTTTCAACGCCTTTAATTGGCTCACAAGGGAGCAATCTGCAGGATTGATCCATCTAAACTCTTTAGTGGCACAAATGATGGTAGCGCACACTCACACTGGACCTTTGTGTTCCTGAACCTTCATAATGACAAAAAAGCAATGTCGTTTTAACCTATCATTAACCTATTATAAATGGCATTACAAGAGGCATCAGTGGTGTTTATTTCTGCAGTGACAGACTTTTTTGGTAATTGTTTTCATGACAAACCAGCTGTGTCAAACTATTAAACAGACATTGAATTGGGCAGCTGCCTTTCAGTCATCACAAATGCAAGTTTAATGATCCAATATGAAAAAAAAGGCCTGATGCAAGGCTACAAAAGAGATATATCTTATAAAACGTAGACTAAAAAAAGAGCAGAAATGCACTTCTCCAGCACTTCCACGACCTCTAATGATCCTTATTGAGATTTCCTATTGATGAGTGCAAAAGCATGGTGTCTTTTCCCAGAGGAACAGAGCGCTTCATCAATAAAACTCGAGCAGAGAATTCCCCAGACTTGATAAGCCAATCCTGACCTGGTAGAGACATCACTAACAATACATCAACTCTTGATTACCGATCGATGACCTCAGTAAACGGCGTCAGCAGAACTTGAGTGTGGGCGGGACAACATCTGGAGACAGATTGTGTCACTATGACATCACGGTCTGGTAAGTACTGTAAACATCTTTCTTTCGTGACAGGAATTCACATCCTGTTACATGAAAAGCTTTGAAAGTCTTGACTTGAAGTAAATGACCTTAAGCTAAAACGTACTCACCCACTCTCCCCTAAAAAAAAAGTAATAACCAACTCTGACCGGCAGGACACTTGTGGGCTCTTCACACTTAAAATTGTTGAGCAAGGGCCATTTTTAACCCTGGGTTAATGTGTTTCACACTATACTAGTTTAGCATTTGATCCTGAGTTGTCAGTTTGTAGAGATTTCACACACTACATCTGGATTAACATTTATAATTGATATGCAAATAAGAATCTATTCATTGAGTGGACAAGTACAGTACACATCATGTGTTTTATTAAACATGTCTCTTTTTAACATGTTTAAATGTTTCTCTCAGACACTGTGCAATCACAGAAGCATTAGCATTAATATTTAATGAGGTTTTACAAGATTTTATAGCAAAAAACTTCAATGACTTTTCTATGATTTTTCAAGCTGTTTGTGATTAAAACCCACTAATGAATAAATTCTGACCAATTTGTGAACCAGTTCAACTGATTCATTGAAAGAACACAACTTCTAAAAGAATCAAAATATCTAAGCACGACTAGAAAATTGTTGCCTATTCACTATAGAAAGTTCCATACATTTTCCATGATTAACCCTGCTCTTGGGCTGGATTTCACAACACACAGTTGAAAGTGCTAATGCAAAATGCTAACACTTTTTTAAAACTATAAGTGTGAAATGCTACTTAACCCAGGACTAAAAATGGTCTTTAAAAAAGGCATTAATCAAAGTGAAATGCCTATTACAAACACACATTTACACACACACATATATTTACACACCCTTCAGACTCTGGAGTTCACCTGATGGTAAAGAACATTTTCTTGGCTTACTGAATGTCCAAGTTCATAAATAGGTGTTAGCCCAGGACAGTGAGGGGTGTATTAAGTCCCCTTGACGTTTTTAGTGTGAGGTCTTGATGCCAGACTGGCATAGTAGGCACATTGTGAGGGGTCGCACTGTCCTGCTGGTCCAGGAGGTCCGGGCTGACCGTGAGGACCAGGATTACCAGGCTCTCCCTGAGCACCTGCAGCTCCAGGAAGACCGTCTTTTCCATATCCTGGCATACCTGCAGGACCTGTGGGGCAAATATGATCTCAGCCGTTGTTTATCATTCCAACATTCACAAACAAATGATCACAAGTCACAATCAAATCCAAAAAAAAATAAATAAATAAAACTATATTTTATATTAAACTTGTATTAAATAAAATTAAGAAAATATCTTACCAATGGGACCAACTGGACCAGGCTCTCCTCTCTGTCCAACACCATCTTCTCCCTTTTCACCTTTTGAACCTCGCTCACCTAAAAAATAGCGTAGGTTGAAAATAGAAACATCAATCGAACAAAGTAACAATCTAAAGTTAGTTTGTGGTACCTTTAGGACCAACTGGACCTCTGGATCCTTCTGCTCCATTTTGTCCAGGCATTCCAGGCTCTCCAGTTGGACCTTGTCTGCCAGGAGGTCCATCTTTACCTGTGGGACCAGGTGGACCAGGACGGCCAGCCGTGCTCTTGATATGAGCGGGTTGCATTTGAGCCATGAGGTAAGCTAGTTTAGCTGTGAAAATCAATGGAAAGTTTAGAAATATAAAAAGAAATTGCAAAGTATCTTCAAGTCAAATTCGTTATCGCCAAATGAATCTCACCATCCAATTGTTTGGAAAGTTCCTCTTGAATGAGCCGCCGCATTTGTTCCAGTGATGGCGTCTCGCCCTTTAAACGTGTCAAAATTATGTCATGATCTTTATTACATCATTAGCATCACAGATTTTCCTTTAAAATACTAATGTAGACTCACTCTAAGACCTGGGAGTCCCGGGTGTCCTGGAGAACCAGGGGGCCCAGCGGGACCCACTTCCCCTGGGGGTCCCGACATGCCCATCATACCTGTGTGACCCTTCCTACCGGGAGGCCCAGAGTTACCCGGAACGCCCGGATCTCCAACGGGTCCTTTGTCTCCTTTGATTCCATTATCACCCTGCAGAAACAAGAAACCAATAAGACAAGTTGTGATTTGATTCAAGTGGATGGATGGATGGATGGATACCTTTTCTCCCTTCTGTCCTCTGTCTCCTGGTTTTCCTAACATGCCCTATGATAAAAACATGGTTAGTTCAAAAATTATGAAAAAGTGTTCATATAATATTAATGAAAAGTAAAGAACCATCACTTACTTGTTTTCCCTCTGGGCCAATTGGACCAGACGGACCCTGAGGGAAAAGCACAAGTGTTTATAGTGCTCATGTTCAGACAGGCAGATAACTACAACACTTCATATCCACTTAGGATTGACTGCTGTTCATATCTATAGAATTACAAGGATTGTTTGTAATGGCATAAAAGCTTTATTTTTAGATATGCAAGTAATTAAATTTTCCATCAGTCCCAAACCAACACCTCCACTCACCGATGGCCCTTTTGGACCTGGGAATCCGGGCAATCCTGGGCTCCCCGCATCACCCTTGTGTCCTGGCTGACCCTGAAATCCAGTAAAACAAAAGGATCATTTACACTTTCGAACTATATTATTATCAACAATACGTTTAAAGTTTAGGGGGTTTTGTGTTCTATTTTAATATCTGTAGATTTTGACAGAATTTATTTTATCTATTTTACATTTTTATACTATTTTTCTCCAAACTTTTCCTCCTGCGGCCCCCTAAAAATTCCTAAAGCCCTGCTTAAAAGGGTTAGTTCCCCCAAAAATGAAATTTCAGTCATTAATTACTCACCCTCCTGTCGTTCCACACCCAAAAGACCTTCGTTCATCTTCAGAACATAAATTAAGATATTTTTGATTAAATCTTTTTTTTAATCTCCCATAGAATGCAATGAAATTACCACATTCAAGGTCCAGAGAAGTAGTACAGACATGGTTAAAATAGTCAACATGACCACAGTGGTTCAACCTTAATGTTATGAAGCGGCGAGAATACTTTTTGTGCGCAAAAACAAAACAAAAATAATGACTGTATTCAACAATTTCTTCTCTACCCTGTCATTCTCATATGCTGTTGATGTAGTTTAATGCTTCCGTGTTTATGTCCGAATGCCGACTCAGTATTGGCCGACGCTGGTCTTGTGAGCACCAAGACGCACGCGTGTGGAGCCGGTCAATACTGACGCAGAACACGGAAGCTCTGCAATGTGTCATCAACGTAAACTGCGTAGGAGACTGACAAGGTAGAGAGGAAATTGTTGAATAAAGTCGTTATTTTTGTTTTGTTTTTACAGACAAAAAGTATTCTCGGAGCTTCATAACATTAAGTTTGAACCACTGTAGTCACGTTGACTATTTTACTACTTTTCTGGACCTTGAATGTGGTAATAACATTACTTTCTAAACCTCTCAGATTTCATCAAAAATATCTTAATTTGCGTTCTGAAGATGAACGAAGGTCTTACGGGTTTGGAACGACATGAGGCTGAGTAATTAATGACAGAATTTTCATTTTTGGGTGAACTAAGTCTTTAATAGACACACCAGCAAGAGGCTGTTTTTAGGTCCAAAAGTTGTTCTAAATATAAATATCAATTCATAAAACAACATGGCCAGCCATATTGACATGCTATATGAAACTTACAGGATTTCCCTGAGATCCGGGCTTGCCTGCTGGTCCTGGATCTCCAGGTTGACCCTAAAGAGACAAAACACAGTGACCCAACAGAATAATCACACTGCTGCTGTTTTGTTTTGCAGTATAATTGGTTCATCAAAGGCATCCTCACGAGTTCTCCTCGTGGTCCTCTCATGCCCTCTGGCCCTGGTGGTCCGTTGTTACCCTGAGCAATACAAGCACACCAATTAAAACCCAACACCTTCTGCTCACAGAGGTCAGGTTTGCAGTGACCTCTGACATAGAGAGATCTTTTCACATCTTTTACTCACATCTTTCCCAGGTGGACCCTCACGTCCAGAAACACCCTGCTTCCCATCTTCACCCTAATGCAACCAATATGACAGGACAGCATTTAGGACAGTTTCTGGATGATTTATGGAGCATATATTAATGCTGTAGTTCTCCAGCTCTGAATATGAATGTATATATAAGCATTCATTTCAATTGCCATTGACTAACCTTTGACCCTGGTGGTCCTGGTTCCCCCCTGTGACCTTTGAAACCCTGGAAAAGACAACAATAAATATGTGGATATTGTAGATAATAATACCATTGTAAATTTTTGTGAGGTGAAACAGCCCGGTTAGTCCAGCTTTCCACAGAAATCCATCCGTAATGTACAGAACAGGAGAATCTTCATAAGGTTTTTAATCGTTTCAGAAGAGCATTACTCACAGGCATTCCTCTGAGTCCATCTCTTCCTGGTGTTCCTGGCTCTCCCTGTTTACCCTACAAGCAGAAAAAAAACAATCTTTTTTTTTTTCATTGTTTCTGACTGTATATACAGAACTAAGTATTGCTAGGATGTTGGTATGTATGCAGAACATCAGACTCATACTGGTTCTCCTGTTTCTCCTGGTCTTCCATCCTTTCCAGGTTTACCCATCATGCCCTTCATCAGAGAATATGTAGTATCAGGCAGGAAAAAAACAGCATCATGGAGTTATTAGATTTACACTCCCGTTCAAATGTTCAGTCAATAAGCTTTTTTCTTTTTTTAAGAAATTACTACTATTATTCAGCAAGGTCACATTAAATTGATCAAAAATTACAGTAAAGACAACTTACAAAAGATTTCCATTTCGAATAAATGCTGTTCTTTTGAACTTTCTATTTATCAAAGAATTCTGGGGGAAAAATGTATTATGTTTCCACAGAAATCAGCACAACTGTTTTCAACATTGATAATAATAAGAAATATTTCTTGAGCAGCAAATCAGCATATTAGAATGATTCCTGAAGGATCATGTGACACTGAAAACTGGAGTTTGACAGGACAAGCTGAATGAAAATTCAGCTTTGATCACAGGAATTCCATTTTAAAACATATTCAAATAAAAACTTATTTTAAATTGTAAAAATTCTTAGTGTTACTGTTTTTACTGTATTTTTGATCAAATAAATGCAGCCTTGGTGAGCAGAAGAGAATTCCTATCAAATCTTACCAACCACAAACTTATGAATGGAAAAAAAGTCAATGAAAAAAAACAATGAAAGGGATGTAATCACGCACCATTAGACCTGGCAGGCCTGGAGGTCCCTGAATGCCTTTCAGTCCTTCTTTACCCTGGTAAAACACATTCGTATGACTATTGGTCATCGATAACACGGACAGATTCCGGTCTTGCAATCTATTCAACTAATACACATTAAAATCACAGAACAAAACATATAAGCCTTGCCTTTTCTCCAGGAGGTCCAGGTGGTCCAATAGGTCCAGGGTTTCCATCATTACCCTATGGATACCGCAAAAAATGTAATTTTTTTTAGTATAGCTACACAGACTGGAAGTGTTCTTTTATGAAAGAGGAGTTTTAAAATACTCACAGCTTGACCCATGGCTCCAGCAGCCCCAGGATAACCAGGAGGTCCTGGGACGCCCTGGGAAAATCAAATGAGAGAAAGATGTGGTGTAAGGATTGTTACGAACCCTGTACATGATGGTATGTCAAATAGTCTGAATATACATATAATACATTAAGTATGTGATGATAATGGTAGGTTGACAGTACCTTTTCACCCTTATCTCCAGATGTTCCTGGAGGACCTCTGTCACCTTTGATCCCCTGCAAAATAGGTTGTAATTAAAAACAAACACCAAAACTAGAGTGATGCAATGCTGCCGGTTGACATATACTTGACCCATATAAGAGTAGGTAGACTTGAACAATATTCTAACCTTGGTTCCATCAGTACCAGGTGGTCCTGCAGGTCCTGTTGGTCCAGGAGGACCCTGCAAAAGCCACCATTTAAATACCAATAAAGACTAATAAAATCACCTCTAATTTGAGGTTTTAAATTTTAGTTTTTTAAACTGATTAAATGTTTATATTTCCATTCATTAAACTTCTATTATATTTCAGTTCCATTAAGCTTAAAGAATAAAGTTTGATTTCTGAATCATGATCCCTCACCGCATATCCATCCTGTCCGTTTTTCCCAGGTGGTCCAGAATGACCTTTGTCACCTGGAGCTCCTGGAGTACCTGGTTGTCCAGGTGGTCCAGGGGGACAATCTGAACAAATGTCCTGGGAAAGAGAAAAAGGCAAAGTTACAACCTCATCAAGAATGGAAAGACTTAACAAGAATCAACAAAACAAACTGAAACTCATGGCTTTTCAACACTATTTCTGTTTACAAATTTGAAGACTGCTTATCAGATCATTAAAGGTAAATGCCAAATTACAACATATTACACAGAACTTTAATGGTGTAATGGAGCTTAATTACTATAATGGTGCAGCCAAATTAAGTAAAAAAAATAGCAGCAAACAAACTAATACTTACTAAGCCTTTCTTGTGTCCCAGTTCAAGTAAGAACTTATGGATGGTGCGACTCTACCCTGATCTGTATTATGCACTTTAATGTATATGTCTTTTATTATGTCCTATCCACTTTAACTTATCTGTCTATCCTATGCATTTTCAACTGGATGGATGGAAGGACAGATGGAAGAATTGATGAATGGTCAGATGAATGACAATTAATGGACTGAAGGGCGGATGAATGAATGAATGGAAGGGCGGATGGATAATTGAGGGATAGATGAATAAAGGAATGGATGAATGGAAGGGTGGATGGATGGGTGGATGAATGAATGAATAAATGAATGAATGGACTGAAAGGCGGATGGATGGATGATGACAATGAATGGACTGAAGGGCGGATGAATGAATTGAAGGGCGGATGGATAATTGAGGGATAGATGAATAAAGGAATGGATGAATGGAAGGGTGGATGGATGGGTGGATGAATGAATGAATAAATTAATAAATGAATGAATGGACTGAAAGGCGGATGGATGGATGATGACAATGAATGGACTGAAGGGCGGATGAATGAATTGAAGGGCGGATGGATAATTGATGAATAGATGAATAGAGGACTGGAAGAAGGATGAGGATGAGGATTGCAGGATGAATTAATGGATGGATGGATGATAAAAGTAAGGAAGGACAGAAGAACGGATGGATGGATGAATAAATGAATGGACTGAAGGGCGGATGAATGATGGATGGATGATGGATGGATGACAATGAATGGACTGAAGGGTGGATGGATACTTGATGAATAGAGGAATGGATGAATGGAAGGGCAGATGGATGGGTGGATGAATGAATGAATAAATGAATGAATGGCCTGAAGCGCAGATGGATGGGCGGATGCATGGATGGATGCTTTAGTGGATGGATGGATGATAAAAGTAAGGAAGGACAGAAGAACGGATGGATGGATGAATAAATGAATGGACTGAAGGGCGGATGAATGATGGATGGATGATGGATAAATGACAATGAATGGACTGAAGGGTGGATGAATGATGGATGAATGATGGATGGATGATGGATGGATGACAATGAATGGACTGAAGGGTGGATGGATAGTTGATGAATAGAGGAATGGATGAATGGAAGGGCGGATGGATAATTGATGAATAGATGAATAAAGGACTGGATGAAGGATGAGGATGAGGATTGCAGGATGAATTAATGGATGGATGGATGATAAAAGTAAGGAAGGACAGAAGAACGGATGGATGGATGGATGAATAAATGAATGGACTGAAGGGCGGATGAATGATGGATCGATGATGGATGGATGGACTGAAGGGTGGATGGATAATTGATGAATAGAGGAATGGATGAATGGAAGCGTGGATGGATGGGTGGATGAATGAATGAATAAAAGAATGAATGGCCTGAAGCGCAGATGGATGGATGGATGGATGTAAGGGTGGATGCATGGATGGATGCTTTAGTGGATGGATGGATGATAAAAGTACGGAAGGACAGAAGAATGGATGGATGGATGGATGAATGAATGGACTGAATGGTGGATGGATGGGTGGATGAATGAATGAATTAATGAATGAATGGCAGATGGAAGGATGGATGATAAAAGTAAGGAAGGACAGAAGAAGGGATGGATGGATGAATGTTACCTTCAGATCAGAAAGGTCTGCAGCTTTTCCCTGCAAAAAAGAAGAAGTTGTGAAAAACAAAACTCAATTAAAAACTTTATACATAATTCATAACATATCAGCAGCAGGTGAATATGTCAGCTGATTTGATTAATCCATATTTAAATGATGAACAGGAATCACTCACTGGTTCTCCAGGTGAGCCCTTCTCTCCAGGTCTTCCTGGTAAACCCTGCAGGTAGACACACACACACACACACACATGAGCCATGAGTCCTGCTGATGATCCTCACCACAGGAAAACACATTCAAAGCTTGTTAGTCAAACTGACACTGAATCCCCAAGAAGACTGAATGAGATCCACAGCAGAGCAGAGAAACTGGTTTAGTTCTGCATCACGTCTCAGGATTGGAAAGTAAAGCTCTTCTTGTCATTGTACAGGTACAATATTATTATTGAAATCTAACGATGCTCCACCTGTTGGATGACTGTGATCTCTGGGACTACAGTTTACATGTAGCTTTTAGCTAATAATGCTACAATACACTGGAATTGTCCTTGTACAAGTAAAACAAAATGAATCTTACATTATGTCCAGCAGGTCCCTGTGGTCCGCTCACTCCTGAAGGTCCTCTCAAACCCTGAATATCAAACATGACATGTCACTTAAGGGTGTTCTGTGAGCATCTGTCTCATTTGAAGGTGATATAAATATGAACAGATTGTTTACCGCAGCTCCTGTTGGCCCCGGAGGTCCTGAAGGCCCCTGAGAAAGACAGAATATCAGTCAGCTATGAACATAAAGAAATAAGTGTCTCTGTTTGTCTTCAGATCCATGAGTAAAAAAAGACACTAAACTGGGTCAGAAATCTATGGAAATGTCACACAAGCTTTCACATAATAGAACCATATTCTCTGTACTGTGTACATACAGTATGTTTGCTTGTATATGCATATGTGTTTGTAAATATGCATGTTTGTCCGTGCATATGCCATCTGTTTGCGTTAGTTTGATTAGTTACAATGGTTTCAATCCCCTTTCCAATTCATGGCAAATTTCAAAAAGTCAGTTTAAAGGGCAGTTTTTGGCCATATGGTATTTTGGAGTTATTTGTGTTACTAACACTAGTGCTAATGTAAAAATGACTGCGTTTTGATTGGATATTGCAATGGAAGAATGAGCAGATAAACAGCCACATGACTATGTGTGTGTGGGTGTGTTTCTGTACCTGGGGTCCAGTGGTTCCCTCTCCTGGTGGTCCTCTGTTTCCTGGCATTCCCTGCATTCCCTGTGGGCCAGGCAAACCCTAAAACACAAAATAAAATGTGAAAAACAGGGCTGAATAATTATAATTCCAGTTCCAATTTAAAAATGATAACTCTGTGTATTGATGCATAATATATTGCTTACTTGTCTATCTGTCTATCTATCTATCTATCTATCTATCTATCTATCTATCTATCAGTAAGATTTTAAGACTCTCATGCTCAGGAAGGCTACATTTATTTGCTCAAAAATACAGTAATATTGTGAAATATTACTAGTGTTTAAAATAAAAATTGAATTGTAATTTATTCCAGTAATGGAAAAGCTAAATTTTCAGCATCATTACTCCAGTCTTCAGTGTCACATGATCCTTCAGAAATCATTCTAATATGATGATTTGCTGCTCAAGAAACATTTCTTATTATTATCAATTCAACAGTTGTGCTGCTTTGATTGTTTGATAAATAGAAAATTAAAAAGANTATTGATGCATAATATATTGCTTACTTGTCTATCTATCTATCTATCTATCTATCTATCTATCTATCTATCTATCTATCTATCTATCTATCAGTAAGATTTTAAGAAAAATTAAGGAAGGCTACATTTATTTGCTCAAAAATACAGTAATATTGTGAAATATTACTAGTGTTTAAAATAAAAATTTAATTGTAATTTATTCCAGTAATGGAAAAGCTGAATTTTCAGCATCATTACTCCAGTCTTCAGTGTCACATGATCCTTCAGAAATCATTCTAATATGATGATTTGCTGCTCAAGAAACATTTCTTATTATTATCAATTCAACAGTTGTGCTGCTTTGATTGTTTGATAAATAGAAAATTAAAAAGAGCAACATTTATTTGAAATAGAAATCCTTTGTAACGTTATAAATGTCTTTACTGTAACTTTTGATGAATTTAATGCATTCTTGCTGGTCAAAAGCTTTTAAAAAATATCTTACTGACACTAAACATTTAAACGAGAGAGTATGTCCTGTATTTATTAAGTCTAACGTACAGTACTGTGCAAAAGTTTTAGGCACAGCAATATTTTCACAAAGTGCTTGTTCATACAAAAATCTCACTGGATTATTACAATGCCAAAAAAAATGTTTGGAAATGTAATTTGATATTTCCAACGGACACACTACAGCAAAAGATAAAAATAACTGGCTTAAAACTTTTTTTTTTGGTGAAAATACTAACATGCCTAAGACTTTTGCACAGTACTGTATATATCACTGGTATAGCACTAATTGCTATACAAGTACAATAGCAAAATGCATATCCGGCACTTTTTCCCCAGGACAACTTCTTTGCTATACAGGTCCTTCTCAAAAAATTAGCATATTGTGATAAAGTTCATTATTTTCCATAATGTAATGATAAAAATTAAACTTTCATATATTTTAGATTCATTGCACACCAACTGAAATATTTCAGGTCTTNCCATCACATAAATGAAATGCAATGTGTTATAAGTGTTGCCTCTGGGGAACACACACCTGCTTATGACAAAAAAATGCCCAAAAAGATATTTCATGCTGATGGAAGACAAATAGAAGTCTGTTTCTTTCTTGTAACAAGAAAAAAAACTTGTAGAAGTCTCATTACCTTCAGTCCGGGAGGTCCGGCTGGGCCCGGAGGTCCTGTATCACCCTGTAATTAAAGAAAGCAGATTACTACTGTGCTTCTAGTTTCTCTATTTCTCTCAATCGTTTATTAGTCCTTTCACTTTCCCTCTCACAAAATCACATTTAGTTTATTTTTATGAATGTTATTTCTTTTGAAGTTATACGGTAGCTTTGTGAGACAAACAGAATGTAAAGTAAGTCATGATTCACTGAAAATCACCATGGTTTGCTTCCAATAATACGGCATACAAATTCATCCATTTGATTATTATACACACATGTTAATAAGCATGTAACTCTGTTGGATAGACTGCAGATGTGTGCGTGTGTGTGTAGCTGGAAAAATAAGGCAGCTGTAACTATAAAACAACCCCAGTTCCCCTGTAACACCTGCAGCCACAGTCTCAATGACTCATTAGTTTAATGTGTGGTGGATTTATTCTCCACGTTTCAGTGCTTTTAACCACAATCAGCAAATATAAATGGAAAAAGTTAGCGTAAACAACTTTCAGATTCTCCAGAGCACAAGATGTAAACAATGTGATGCCTATTAAATGCAATTTTACACGCTCATGATGGGAAACCGTAAAACAAGATTGAAACAAAATGCATGCTCTTTTCTTCTAAAGCTAATTGCTCAGTAGTTTTGAGAATCCACATATCAGTAACGAAAATATAATCGATGTTATCAAACTTATGAATTCTAAGATGAATGCATTACCTTTGCTCCCTCTTTGCCTTTTCCTGGCAAACCGATTTCTCCTCTTAAACCAGGCTCACCGGTTGGACCAGGGGGTCCAGCAGGACCATCTTTACCTGCATCTCCCTGGTGGGATATAAACAGCCATGAAGACAGATAAAAAAATTAAATAAAATGAAAAATAAACCTACATTTCCTTACAACAGGGTAAATTATGGTTCATAATTATAAATAACTTGATACAATACTCCACAGATAAGCCAAAACATTATCACCAGCTAATATCACTGCATAAAAAGCCAGATTTTGGATACCTGATGACATCTCTAATCACTGGAAGTTATCGACAATTCACAGCATGAGGAGGTCCCGTTCACGGGTGACAGAAACAATCAGAATCACACCGGAGGGTGGGGGGTGTGAATGGCTTGGATTAGCATATGAATGAAACTACATCAAATGTGCCACATTACCCATTGGATGAAACCACAACTTTTAAAATAGAAAAAGCATTTGTGATTAAACTCTTCTAAATTAGCATAGCTAAACATTAAACACTATTAAATTTCCCATTTAACATTAATATTGCACAAAATCATTACATAACTCTTAATTTTAGCATTTACTCTCCCTTTCGAGTGTCATGGCATAGCATGCTGGGAAATAGATATCCCAGCCCAGTTTCAGTTAAATTTAAGTTTGTCTTCTTGGGGAAAGAATGGGTGTGTCAACTGCCAAGCCAATTCCACGTCAATCATCGGCAGTTCCCGACAATTATCTGTGCTGCCTGCACATTCCCGTAAACAGTCAATAACCAGAAACTTCCACTGCAATTTACAGTGCCGTTAACTGACAAAAATCACACTTTCCATGCAGTGCTGTTGGCCAAAACAGTGCCAGCCCACCAAGGCATGGACTCTATAAGAGCCCTGAAGGTGTCCTGTGGTTTCTGGCACCAAGACTTTAGCAGCAGATCCTTCAAGTCCTGTAGGTTGCGAGGTGGAGCCACCGTGGATCAAACTTGTTGGTCTAACACATCCAACAGCTGCTCAGTAGGATTAAGATCTGGGGAATCTGGAACTCTTCATCATGTTCCTAAACCATTCCTGAATAATGTGTGCAGTGTGCATTATCCTGCTGAAAGAGATCACTTCCACCAGGGAACACCATTGTCATAAAGGGGTGTACCTGGTCTGCAAAATGTTTTAGGTAGGTGACACATGTCAAATTTATGTCCACAAACCCAGGGTATCCTAGCAGAACATTGCCCAGAGATTCACACTCCTTCCACTGCCTTGTCTTTGTCCCACAGTGCATTCTGGTGCCATCACTTCTCCAGATAAACGACACACACAAACATGGCCGTTCATGTGATGTAAAAGAAAATAGGATTCATCAGACCAGGTGACCTTCTTCCACTGCTCCAAGGTCCAAATCCAATGCTCGCCACTTTCGACGGTGGACAGGGGTCAGCATAGGCACTCTGATTGGTCTGCGGCTATGCATCCACATACACAGCAGAGTGTGATGCACTGTGTGTTTGTGACACATTCCTCCCATAACCATCATTAAAATTTTGTGTGACTTGTGCCACAATAGCCACAATATGTTGTGTCGGACCAGACGGGATAGCCTCCGTTGCCCTCATGCATTGATGAGCTTGGGAGCCCAAACACCGGATGTTCAAGACAGTTGGACATAGTGGTGTATTAGAGGTAAAAAATGATATAAATACTGTTCGGTTTCTCACACAAACCGATCGTTTCGTGTCTTAGGACATCAATGTGTCGTCACGAGCCTCAGGGTTTAATTTGGATTTGTCTGTGCATGTTTTTTTTTACTCTTATAAATTGTGTTCCCATTGACATGCATTATACGACTGACAGACCACAGCGGTTGGAGTTAAAAATCATCATTTGTGAAGAAACAAAGTCACCTACATCTTGGATGCCCAGAGGGTAAGCAGATAAACATCAAATTTTCATTTTTGGGTGAACTATCCCTTTAATTTCCGTACCTTCTCTCCTCTCTGTCCAGCGATACCAGGTGGGCCGATGCTGCCTGGAATACCCTGAAAAATACACACACATGATGTTGTTTACACTTAAAAAGACAAAAAAAAAATATATCACTTCACATCCCCCTTTTAAAAGTTAAATTACAAAATGAGATTATTACTACAAAAAAATAGATAACCTGCTTATACCGTATGTCTCGATATACATTTACACATTTGACACAAACTGTATGTTTCCTAAAATAGATCTTGTATTTTGGATGTCAAAAAAGTTTTTGAAAAGAAAGAATTTATTTAAGAACGTACCACATTGCCTGGCAGCCCTCGGGGCCCTTGAGGGCCCATCAATCCAGGCGGACCCTAGAAAGAGTGAAGAGTTTGAGTGAAAAGTTCAGGAAACAAAAAATACATCACAAGTGAGAAGAAAACAAACTCACTGGATCTCCGGGTCTCCCTGCCTCTCCTTTATCACCAGCATCACCCTTAGGGCCCTGTCCACAACAACAAGAGAAAGACATCAGACAGTTGTGTGTGGAGTACAGAAGAAACACCTCAATTTCTCTAAAAATCACTGACATTTTCAAAGGTATGACTGGAATATGAAGGTTAAGCATGAACAATTATCATCATATTCAGTAGATTGTCTAATGTCTGGTTAAAGAATTGTTTCGGGTTTACCGCAGGTCCTGGATGCCCTCTGAACCCCTGCTCTCCAGGAAGTCCTCTTTGGCCCTGGGAATATCAGAGATGTTAAGTTTATCAGATTAATTTTATTACCAGGTATCAAGTCTGAAATTATGCCATAATATCTTCAAAGCGTGTAATATGTAATTTAATGTGTGCAATTTTTTTTCTGTTTGAATATACTTTTTAGTTCATTCAGCCATGGTGACTTTGAAATCTCCTTTCATAAAGTTTATGCTGCACTCCAGAAATGAAACCTGGCTCTCTTTTAAGATGATGTCAGGGCAGTTTCTCTGACAGAAATGATTGCATTTGGCTGAACTAGTCAGAACTGCAGTAATTCAACAGAGATTTCTCATTTCACACTAATAAATTCAGGTGAGAGCAGATACATCATCATAACAAGCTTGTCTGTGTTTCTGTAAATGATGCACCGCTTGGTGTTTGGACTATTTTATTACATGAGTGCATGACGGAAAGAGCTTTCATGAGCTCAGCTACAGAAATATGATTTTTTTTTTTATGTACATAACATTATATAATATGAGCATTAATGTCAAAGGTAGTATTAGAATGGGAGGGCCAAAGATGGACAGGTCATGATGTCAATATGACCTCACAAATATTAATTAGCCCACACTAATCTTCCTAAACATTTGGTTATGTTATCTAATTAATATTAATCAGTTAAACTTTCACATTGATATTTATAAACTGATGTCCTGTGAAGATTTTCTTGAGTTGTCTGGCCTTTTAGACTTTGTTTGCTTATTTTCTTTATTAGATATATTAATATTAATTAGTCAAGAGATTGAGTTTGCAGAAAAGCTCATCTTGGAGAAAAAAAACAACAACTTTTAAACAGCTACAGTAAATGTCAATAGCACTGATCTGTGGATAGATACTCAGAATCTGCTTTTTTAAAAGGCACCTTCACCTGTTTTGAAATAGTATGAGGTACTAAAACTATAGCAAATGATGTCCTATAGCAGAATTATGTTTTAATGTGAGCCAACAGAGGTACATAATATCAGCTGACAAGCTGCAACGCCCCTGACCTTCAGATTTATTAATATTCCCTTATGCAACGTTGAATCTCTTAATATCCATTGTCACATAATGCGTGATACACTTCAGATGGCTGTTCTCAGAAATGAAAAGCACATATTTCGCTGTTCCCTTTCAAGCGTATTTGCCTCATAATTCCTCAAACTGACAGCAGGATTCATTATGTCAGCATTACGAACGCACTAGTGACAGTAAAGTGATGCTATAAATGAAACCATTTTCAGAAGCACAAGAGACTTAGTCATTTAACCAATCCTGACTCTCTACTGCCCTCTTGAGATGATTCGCACAACCAGGAAAAGTTACTTCATTACATATAAAATTAATCTGGAAGTGTTGGAAACAATAAAAGCTCACCGTCTCGCCTGGATTTCCTTGATCTCCTTTCTCTCCCTTCTCTCCCGGCTTGCCCTAAAGATGAGGAAATGTCAAATGTGAACGTAAAACAGGCAAAATATGTGGTTCATTATATGATATAGGGGCCCCAAAAAGTATTTCAACTGAGTGCATTAATAGTTTATTAATAGATATACTCAAAATATCTATTAAAAGAAAAACTATTCTCAAAATCTATTACTCAAAATATGCTTAAAATCAAGACAAAACCGATAACTTACTGGTTCACCAGGTTCCGGAATCACATTGGCCACCTAAAAAAAATTTAAAACACATCACAAATAATATGAATTAAAAGCCACATTCATCAACAAACAATGCATCAGCTGAATCAATATATGATTAAATACAAAAAAATTTCTAGTCTATTCTTATATATTAATCTGATGTATTATATCAGATATCAAATGATTACTTATGTCAGCTGTAAATGTATATTCATATGGTTATATGATCTGTATACAGTATGTCAGTTATCAACTGTACTCACATTGCCTGGGACCCCGGCCGGACCCCTGGGGCCCACCTCACCCTGTATAAATGAAAAACAGTCACAATGAGAGGTTATATCCTCACCCTGTCAGCATGTTAATTGTCTTATTAACAACCTCATGCCCTCAGGAAGCCATCTCGAATGTGTGAAACCTACAGCAGCACACGGTCAAAAATGGTCCTCTGTAAGCCTTTTATAGTGTATAATGTTTATATCGCAAACGTCATTATGCGAGGTGACTTGTAGGCAAAAACAAAACTAATAAAAAAAATATATATATAGAATGATTAGGAGATTATAATTTTTAGACATTTAAAATCATATGAATTAACTAAATATACTACCATTCAAACGTTGTTTTAATGTTTTGGAAGAAGTCTCTTATGCTCACCAAAGCTGCATCAAAAATACAGTAACAAAAATCATATTGTGAAATATTATTACAATTCAATATAACATGATTTATATTTGAATGCATTTTAAAACGTTATTTATTCCTGTGATGATAAGTTGAATTTTCAGCATCATTACTCCAGTCTTCAGTGTCACATGATCCTTCATAAATCATTCTAATATGCTGATTTGCTGCTCAAGAAACATTTCTTTTTATTATCAATGTTGAAAACAGTTGTGCTGCTTACTATTTTTGTGGAAATTGTGATACATTATTCTTAGTTCAAAATAAAGTTCAAAATAATCTTACTGGCCCTAAGCTAAATATATATATACACGTTTCCAGCTGTCTTTTTTGCTTCTCACCTTGTCTCCTTTCTCTCCTTTCGAGCCAGTAAGTCCATCTTTTCCTCTCTCCCCCTACAAAAGAGATGGAGGGATAAAGATCTGATAAAAGTATGACACAACTAGATCAAAACTAGATTAAAAAAGACACAAACTGACATGAATAAGACTACAAAATATATACTGGTATAATTTATTTTATTTTTCTCCCCATCCGTGTGCTGAACAAGCATCCAAGTGAATAGATGATGATTCTCACAGTAGTGTTTTTCAAGAGTACAGCCTGATATTTTTTACAAATCAATATCTATTGATTCTGAAAATCAATGAAACATCTGATTCTGACTTCAAAACAACAATAGAGAGAAGATAGAGAATTTGATTCTCTCGAAATAACATCCATATAGTTCCGTCTTACTTGGCCTCCTCTCTCTCCTTTGGGTCCCATTGGGCCGACCTGCCCAGCCAAACCAGACTCTCCCTGAGACAGAACAAGACAGAGAAAGAAAGACAGTTGTTTCTTGTGTCCTTCTGTCAAGACATTCTCAAGACTGAATTAAGTTTTACTTTCCTCACCCGTTCACCAGCAGGTCCTCGGGGGCCTGGAGGGCCCTCATCTCCCTGAGAGAAAGAGAAAGTGGCATTAGTGACAAAAAATTTGATTTCCATTACAGATCTTAAACCACTAGTCCGCACATCATGCTTTACCTTCGGCCCTGGTTTACCAGGGAAACCGTCCTGTCCGGGTTCTCCTCGTTGCCCCTAACGGAAATACAAAATACTTAAAAACTGAAGTGTAACAAAAAACACAAGTGAAAAGGTCAAAATCCAGATCTGGCCTTTAGATGAGTGTATAAATGATGAAGTTCTGCCTCCAGAGAACTGAGTTCACAGCTTGCCTCATTAAAACCGTTCTAACCTTCACGCCGTCGTTTCCAGAGAAACCATCCAATCCATCTTTTCCTGGCAGGCCCTGAAAAATAATTACCATTAAAATCATTATTTTAAGTTTTTCCACACTTAAAATGTGTTCGATTAATAGGGCAACAGATTGTTGAAGTGTGTGGACAGTATGCTTGAGCTCTCAGGGTAAAGTCACAGCAACTCACTGGTTTTCCTGGTTCTCCTAATTTTCCTGGGAAGCCGATTTCACCAGGTAATCCCTGCGAGAACAAACAGATCAATTTAATATCATTTGCTACGCTTCCATGGCTCAAGTGCAGTTTGCAAATAAAAACACATAAAAAAACATATGATATTGACGTATGTTAACTTACTGGAGGGCCCGTGTGTCCAGGGCTGCCAGCAGGTCCAAGAGGCCCCTGAGGACCCTAAAAAACAAAAAATAAAAGTTGGAATGTTCAATTTGAAATTCAATTGCTTTTTAATAGATTTTTGGAATTAACACATTTACTTTTTTTTCAAAATGTAACAATATTATGTGGTCAGTGAAATTCTTAACTTATATGATTTACATGATCACTGCATGTACAGTAACTATCAAAACGTTTTTCATCTTTTAATCTGAATGATGTTCATTCCTCTAGTAACCACTAGAGGTCACTGTTACTCTAAATAAGTTTTTTATTATGAAATAATCATGTTCAGAATGCCATGTAATCATAATACTATTTATGCAGTATTAACTATATACTATTTTCTGTATAAAAATGCAAGTGACATACTATTTATCAAAACATATACTGTTGCATATTGATGCATATCCTTTTTTTAAAAAAAATATACAGTATGCAGTAACAGTACAATTGACAGTTAAAATAAAGGGCAAAGAGTTCTGCTCAGACTAAGAATGAATGTTCTGGAGGTTCTTACAGGTGGTCCTGGAAGACCATCAACTCCCGGCAATCCTGCATCCCCTTTTTTACCCTGGAGAAATAGAGAAGACAATGTCTCATGAGCTTGTATTATGTGAAAGGAAAATAAATAGGGAGAAAATAAGGAATAAAGATATATTTTATAAAATAAAAAAATAAAGTGATTGCATTAGTATTAGCTTTAATATATATGTGGATGTATATATATATATATATTATATATATATACACACACAGTATATCAGCATTTTTAATGACTGTTGGTCTGATTGATAAGATAAGGCATAGGACTTTTTTATTCAAACTTTATCCTCTTCGAGTCAGTTTTCCATCTTTTCTAACCCTGATTTTACTTCAGGCATTTGATTTCTCAAATTATGTCAAAATGTCTATATTAATGCAAGAAAAAAAAAACCCTCTGAAAGGTCAGGTAGAGTTCATGTCTTCTATCTGCCATCTATAATGACTCAAATGTAACTTTCCATTCATTAGAGGCACATAAGTGTTGTGCTGCCCTCTCCTGGACAAACTAGAAATGGCACTTGATTTACACTTTCGATAATCTTCAGCTGTCAGCATGGCAGAATTCTATATTAAATAGAAATTGGAAATATGACAAAATGGCTGTAGATATCTGTAGAACAAATATACTAAAGACCATGTGAGCATGGTTTTATTTCCTGTGTTGATATATTTCCAAGTGAAACAGGATGTTGGGATAGGACATATAGAAGGGCTCATACTTTCTTTTTTAGCCAACAGACTTTATTTATTGTCACAGTCACAAACCATGATTTGCTACCTGCTATTGCTAGTCGGTTTCAGGTAGGGATATTTTTTATATCCCTCCCTACTTGAAATATTGCTGTTGTTTGAGTATGCTAGCATATAGATGGCCTCATAGCTTTTAGACATTGACTAAAAGCCACACAAATACAATTTTGATTAAGAGTTTTAAGGAGAGAAGCAGAGGGTACAGTGACCTCTCCCTCACTTTCATCTTTGGTCAATCACTGACATGACAGAACATGCTAAAACTCTTGCTAACGCTTTAGCATCCCCTGCTGCTGGCAAGTAAGGCAATGAAAAGTAGTTTGAAGGAATTACAGCAATAAGAGCTTAAAATAAGAGTATAAAAGACAGATAGGAACACTTTAGCGTCTCACTTAGAGCTTTCTGTCGTTCTGTGTCATTCTACATTCACTCATGCGCCACCCACTGCGTTTCTGCGCTGTACGGAAGATCTGTGCTAGATTCCCTCTCTAAGAGCTACTGACAGCCTGTTTCCCCCGCTGGGATGGAGAGAACTTGGGCTACACTCAAAACACCTGCAACCCTGCTGAGATACAACACTGATCTAGGAACTGTGCATCTAAAAATAAAAATTCACATTTGCAAGGACAAAAGCATCATAAAAGTAGGCAATATGACAGTCTGTTCATGGCTTAACATTTAACGCACAACTCATATGAACTACTTTTATGCCGCTTTTGGAGCTTGACAGCCCTATTTAGCAGTGTGAACATTGTGCAAACCAGTGTAATTTTATTAATAATATTATTATTTATATGCTATTCTAGTTCTTAATATTTTGAATTAACTTTTTATCAGTTTTTTTTATTATTCCTAGTTTATTTTAATGTCAGTTTAAGTTTTTCAGAAAGCAATATATTAGTACTACAACTTGTTTGTAATAAGTAAAGCCTGACATGAAATAATACTCAGAAAAATAGTTTTTTTGTTTGTTAAAACTTTAGATAAAATCTAAAAGAATATATAATAAACATTTGCATATGTGCATTTTGAGTATCATATTTGATACATCAGGCTTTTATGGCTCATATAACATGATATATGAGAATATGGAGATAATACTCAAGAAGGAAAAAAAATATATATCTTTTTTTAAACTCAGAATCCCATTTTTTAATTATGTATTGAAAAACAAGTCAGTCAAGTAATCATGTAAACCTAAATTGCTTTAGTCCAGTAAGTGTTCATCTTGAAATATTGCTAAAAATATAAATGTTAGCTATTCTTATAAATCATTAAAGATTTCACATCAAAAAGACAAATGCATATATATATATATATATATATATATATATATGACAGGCTTTTCTAGTTTTGATCATGTTGATAATTTAGAGGCCTTAGAAATGTACGCATCTTATTGCCCTTGCAATTAACTTATTATATTTAATTGCCAAGGCAACATTTCTAATTTTTGTTTAAGGTTTTAAATTAATATTTATACAAAACATAACTAACAGCACTGTGCTAAACATCTTTTGTGGTCATGAAGTCATATTTATTAGAAACAACATGAGGGTTAGTAAATGATGACAGAATTTTTATTTAATTACACTAAACCCTTTTCTGATTGCTTGTTTTTTTTTTCCTTTTTGGAGCTATTATCCAAATACTATAATTATTTTTGGCAAGAAACAATGTTTTCCAAGTACTCTGAGAACATTTTAATGATGCTGTCATCTCATCAGTTTGAGGGCATCTGAGAGCATTCGAACATCTCCTGTCTCTCTTTCTAACGAGCTCCTCGCTTTAATCTGACCCCACAGAGCACTCAAAAATACCAGAACATGAACCAAACTGCACTGAGATTCACGGTTTCCAGCCAGTCTCTATGGTTACCCCAGATCAGGTTCTCGAACACCTTACATCTCCATTAAAATCAGCCCAGATGGATTATTACAATAAAATATAAATGTCCTACCCTTTGTCCATTCTCACCAGGCTCACCGGGCGGACCTTGAGGTCCAGGTGGGCCCTGAGAAAAACAACATAAACAATAGGCTAATTAAAAACAATGAAGTACACAACAATAGCAGACAGAGAAAATATGATGCTTCTTTTTCATAAACAGCCCATGAATGTGATATTTTATGATGTACTGTACAGTGATTCCAAAAGGTATTTGTATGTAAAACGTCTAAATGTCATTGCATTAGTTATAAAATATCAAAGTATCATCTGCAATCAGGAGCTTTTCTCAGAACCAACTTTACTTTTCTTCGTCAATATGTAACAATAAAACTTGTTTGAAATAGCATTAAATTACAAAATATATCTTACAGGAGGTCCAGGGGGGCCGTCCGTTCCTGGAGGTCCACGTTCTCCTGGGAAGCCCTGAAAAAACACACACACAGTTTTAGAGAATACTCTGATGAAGAAAAGGTAGACTCATCTTCTGAACAGATTTGAACTTACAGTATCCCCCTTGAGTCCTGCCAACTGAACCTGAGGAAAAACACAGAGCAACTCAATACTGCTGTTTTACAATGTAAATTCATTCAGTTAGCGAATCAAACGTCTTACCGCATCGCCAGGTATTCCAGCAGGACCTCGTTCACCCTATCAAACAAACACAGGTTTACTGAAATTTGGATGATTTAACCAAGAGATTTATTCAATGCTGCTTAAAATCCCACAAACAGTGATTTGATATTCTGTGTTGAGTTAAACTGGAGTGGAATCGTCTGTACTGCAAGTTGCAACGTCTGACATTTTTTGTCATTTCCTTTGGGAATAAGTTACTGAAAATGCGTGTGAGACAGTGAGCGAAAGATGAAATGACAGACTGGTTGAAGTTTTTAATTGGTGTCTTTCTGGATGAGCGTCAGAAACACAGACATATGATACAAAATCATGTGTTTTAGGGTTTTTATGTAAAATATGGAAGAGTTAAATATATCTGGCTGCATCTTCACCTTCTGAAGTGAAACGATGGGTTTTTGTAAGAAAAATATCCATATTTAAAACTTTATTAAAGGATTAGTCCACTTTCAAATGAAATTTTCCTGACAATTTACTCACCCCCATGTCATCCAAGATGTTCATGTCCTTCTTTCTTCAGTCGAAAAGAAATGAAGGTTTTTGATGAAAACATTCCAGGATTATTCTCCTTATAGTGGACTTCAATGGTCTCCAAACGGTTGAAGGTCCAAATTACAGTTTCAGTGCAGCTTCAAAGGGCTTTAAACGATACCAGACGAGGAATAAGGGTCTTATCTAGCGAAACGATCGGTCATTTTCGAAAAAAATACAACTTTATATGTTTTATAAACATAAATGATCACCTTGCAAGTGGTTCTGCCATTCCGCCTTCCATATTCTTCAAAAAGCTTACGCTGTATGTCCTACACTTTCCCTATTCTACTTACGGAAAAAATGGAACTGGTGCCGCATTCGTTCCGTAAGTTGAATAGGGAAGGCGTAGGACATACAGTGTAAGCTTTTTGTTTTGTTTATAAAACATATACAGTTGTTTTTTTTCGAAAATGACCGATCGTTTTGCTAGATATGACCCTTATTCCTCGTCTGGTATTGTTTAAAGCCCTTTGAAGCTGCAATGAAACTGTTATTTTGACCTTCAACCGTTTGGAGGCCATTGAAGTCCACCGAAGGAGAATAATCCTGGAGTGTTTTCATCAAAAACCTTAATTTCTTTTCGACTGAAGAAAGAAAGACATGGACATCTTGGATGAGATGGGGGTGAGTAAATTATCAGGAAAATTTTATTTGAAAGTGGACTAATCCTTTAACTATAATAACTAGCTTCCGGCAGATGGCCATACGCATTGATTTTTCGGTGGAAGAGTGACCTCTGACCCGACGCATGACATAATGACGAACGCGAAGCACAGGGGATAGAGCAAAACAAAACACTGGTCACTAATTAAGTCTAAGCTTACGATACTCCTACATCCTGCATCATAAATCGTGTCAGGGGGTTACTCATTTGGCGCAAGTCGACTTGCACAGTATGCGTACGGTCGTCTGCCAGAAGCTAGATATTATAGTTAATAAAGTTTTAAATATGAATATTTTTATTACAAAAACCCATCGTTTCGCTTCGGAAGGCCTGGATTATTATTAAAGGATTAGTTCACTTTTAAATAAACTTTTCCTGATAATTTACTCACCCCCATGTCATCCAAGATGTCCATGTCTTTCTTTCTTCAGTCGAAAAGAAATTAAAGTTTTTGATGAAAACATTCCAGGATTTTTCTCCTTATAGTAGACTTGAATGGGCACCAAACAGTTGAAGGTCAAAATTAGTTTCACTGCAGCTTCAAATTGTTCAACACGATCCCAGATGAGAAATAAGGGTCTTATCTAGTGAAACCATCGCTCATTTTCTGAAAAAAATTGAAAATTATATAAGTTTAAACCAGAAATGCTCATCTTGAACTAGCTCTCTTCTTCTTCTTCTCTATTTGAATTCCAAAAGTGTAGACACTGCTAAGCGTAATACTGCCCTCCACAGGCCAAAGTTTGAACTAATTTTTATATGCAATATGCTAGTTCAATAGTATATAACAATTAGTTCAAACTTTGGCCTGTGGAGGGCTGTAATACACTTAGCAGTTTCTACACTGCTGGAATTCTAATAGAGAAGAAGAAGAAGAGAGCTAGTTCAAGATGAGCATTTAAGGTTAAAACATATAATTTTCAATTTTTTTCAGAAAATGAGCGATGGTTTCACTAGATAAGACCCTTATTTCTCTTTTATTTGAAGCTGCAGTGAAACTAATTTTGACCTTCAACTGTTTGGTGCCCATTCAAGTCTACTATATGGCAAAAAATCCTGGAATGTTTTCATCAAAAACTTTAATTTCTTTTCAACTGAAGAAAGAAAGACATGGACATCTTGGATGACATGGGGGTGAGTAAATTATCAGGAAAAGTTTATTTAAAAGTGGACTAATCCTTTAAATATGGATTATTTTTATGATGAATGGATGCATTTTTGGGGCTTCAAAGTCTCGCCCCTCATTCACTATCATTATAAAGCTTGGAAGAGCCAGGATATTTTTTTATATATCTCCAATTGTGTTCGTCTGAAAGAAGATAGTCATATACACCTAGGATGGCTTGAGGTTGAATCATGGGATAATTTTCATTTTTGGGTGAACTATCCCTTTAACTTTGTGCTCTACAGAAGAGGTCAAATGGGTTTGGAACAACTTGAGGATGAATAAAAGACTTGCCCATATCTTTAAAAGCAAAGCAACCAGCATCCCCAAAAAGTGTCTCTATACCTTTTCTCCTTGGACTCCATTTGGACCAGGAGAGCCAATCAGCCCCCTAAGACCCTGATTTTAGAGGACAAAAAAATAGCATGAAGTCATTTAGTTCAAACATATAGCAATACTTGACACAAGCTCAGATTAGTATCTTCAACATTCAGTGTAAAGGACATGCTGAGCAAAATCTTTCATGACAAATTATATACATTACAGAACCCTCTAAAACACTTACTTCTTTTCCGGGAAAACCTGGTTTCCCTGGAAATCCGTCTAAACCTGGTTCACCCTAAACAACATTCAAAAGAGAGACGTCATTGAATGGAAATTTTCTGTAATTAAAAGTCGGTCAAAAGTTTAGGGTCAGTATGTTTTT
Organism: Anabarilius grahami; assembly: GCA_003731715.1. Taxonomy (NCBI): domain Eukaryota; kingdom Metazoa; phylum Chordata; class Actinopteri; order Cypriniformes; family Xenocyprididae; genus Anabarilius; species Anabarilius grahami. The sequence continues at coordinate 2,101,225 of RJVU01042532.1, forward strand.
GTTTTTTTAATTACATTTAAATTAGAATTAATATTAAAATAGAAAACAGTCATTTAAAATTGTAATATTTCACAATATTACCATTCTTACTGTATTTTTGATAAAATAAATGCAGCCTAGTTGATAAGAGACTTCTTTAAAAAAAAAAAAAAATCTGATCCCAAACTTTTGAACAGTAGTGTACATGCAATATTTATTTATCTGCTGTCTTCTTCTTACAATTTTGCAATGCTAATTTCATGAAAGTTGCCTTAATAAATGACTATAATATTACAGCACATGCAATTTGTCTCTTGTTCTCCTTTTGGGAGCACAATTATTTCCCATTAATTATACATTTTGTCCCACAAACAACATATAGGTTTGGAATGATGTGAGGATGACCCACTTCTTTAACATTAAACTACATATATTTGTCTAGAGAGGTGTTTTGTTTCGTTTTTAATACAGACAACAGCAGCTGACTGTCGGGATGGAAAAATGACTGTAACATGACAATCTCTAGAAAAACATGTGCAATATCCACTACACAGAGCCTACTGTTTCAGGTCAAGAATGCAGGAAATATAACAGATGGTAGATGAGTTTGCATGATATATTTATTTTGAGTTCAAGGTCATTTCAGTTCAAATGAAAAACCATTCTCGCAAAAGTATTATCTGATATTTCCTGTTTCAATGAACCATACATTCATTCTAAAAATATATCTATTTGCTCCATTTGCATTGGATCACCAGCATTTATACTTAAAATAATGCATTTTTGCTTGCCAAGGCAAACTAATCTGGTTAAAGCTGAAGTGTATACACTGTAAAAATATTAATAATAATAATAATTAAAAAATGTGAAATTTATAGTAAAAAAAACAGCAGCTATAGTTGACAGAACTTTACTGTTAAAAAATGTTAAAAACATTTTAGGTTTTATGGATTGAACTGAAGATTTTTAATTGAATAATTTAACTTGCAGTTTAAAAAAAGGTGTATTTTATTAACTGATATAATGTTAACAATTAAAATGCTAAAATCTGATTGTACCTTTGGTAATGTGAAAGCCACACGTAGAATCAAAGTTCATCACAAATAGCTTTTTCACAAACTGATGTAAATACTGATACAAGGCACACAGTGTCACAAAAAACACCATCATGGTAACATACGTGACATTTAAATAATGTAATAAACAATTAACAACACAAGATGTTACAAAATCCTACTGTACATAACTGATAACAAAAAACTAGAAAGAAACAATTATTTAAATTAAAAAAAACATCAAATGTGAGGTATCACAGGGAATTATGTGACTGGGAATGTCAATTTATGTTTTTTCACTGCAAGTCATAGGATGACTTTTCCCAAAAACTGTAAATATTATTTTATAATGAAATGTCTTGTTCGGTTTATTAGTTTTTCATTGTATATAGTAAGGAAACTTGCTGTTAATCAACAGGTTTTTACCATCACATTCTCACAGTCTTTCACCATTAAAATTGCATAATTTTTTTTACAGTGTACTTTTTCCATGTTAAAATATCTAACATAATAAAACAGCTGATTTCCTGGAAAGTGTAACTGTGATTTTAAAATATTGTTTGTTTGAGCATCCCAACCAGCCAAATACAGCAACATCAGCTCAACCAATGGCGTGAGTTTAGGGCAGGACTAACCTGTAAGAAATCAATCAGTATTATTGCAGTTCCATATGCTGTCACTAGGGGCGCAAAGTTGCTTCAGCATTAACTAAGTTTGTTTCAGAAAAGTAAAATTTGTCTTAAAATGTGTGGAGGTGGACCGTCGGACAGAGTGCGGAATGACGGCACTGCTGTACCATGTGAAACTGTCTGTCTGCACAACGCCCCCACAGAACAGGAAATATGGAGTCTGCATCAGCACTGTGACATCTGTTTGAGTTATTAGTCTGCCTGCGTACACTCTGTAGAAATATTCTCTCTGTAGCGTTTGGATCTGACAGGTATGTACCGTGCTTCGTGACAATGACTGGTTTGGACTCCGTCCAAGTTATTCCAAAGCATCAAAACTCAAACAGGGGCGATGACAAGGGGAAGACTATCGGGAACATTGTCCCAGGCCTTGAAGTGGGTGAAAGGGCCTCTGCAATGACAGACTAAACTAGATTTTTACATTTTCTGAAGACGATGTGAGTGTTGCGGGTACGTTCAAAACCTCTGCTGCATGATTTAAGAATCATTCATGTCTGTAGCACAAACAGTGCAGGACGAGTTTGTGCCAAAGTTCAGCGTTAGGGGTTTGTTCAGATCACTAAGCCTAAGTAATGATGTTTGTGGGAACAATTGTTGTGATTGACAGGTGTCAGTCATCTTTTACCCTATTTCCGGGAGATCCTTTGTCTCCTTTATTTCCAGCGTCACCCTGATGAAAAACACAACATGCTGTTAATATGTTACAAACTTTACAGCAGGGTTATTACAGTTAACTGAAACTAAAACCATATAAAATCATTATTTTTTTATATGATTTTATGTAATAAAATCGAACTAAAACTAAAAAAACTATATGAAGACATGAAGTTGCAATTGTGTGAAATATAAAGCAGCATTTACGATAAAGTCTTAAAGGGATAGTTCACCCAAAAATGTTCACCCGTCATCATTTACTTTTTGTTCCAGACATGTATGAATTTCTTTCTTCTGCTGAACACAAAAGAAGATACAGTATTTTAAAGAATATGAGTAGCCAAACAGTTGATGAACCCTTATTGACTTCCATAGTATGGAGAAAAAAAAATACTATGGAAGTCAATGGAGCCCATCAACTGTTTGGCTACTGACATTCTTCTTTTGTGTTTGGCAGAAGAAATTAATTCATACATGTTTGGAACAACTTGAGGGTGAGTAAATGGGTGAACAATCTCTTTACTCTGAGGCAGAAATGGTCTTCCATAATCATCAGTATAAGCAGCTGGTTTAAATGCACAGGTCATACTTACAGACACCCCTTTAGGACCTGGTGCTCCGGGCAGACCAGATTCACCTTGGATACCCTGAATGAAAACAGGTCAGATCATGTTAAAAATGATGTGAGAAGAACATCTAGCACAGCGTCAGAAATTGATCACAAAAATGATGCAATGCAGAGCAGATAACATGAAGAAGACACTCCCAATAGTGAATACACTGAAATCTATTATAACGGCAGACAGTAGAGAGCTGTATAATCTAACACTGTTATAATTTTGTGCAATATTTAAAATTTCATCTTAATTTGATTGTATAGGTAAAATCAACAATTGTTCAGACTGACCATTCATTTTAAAGTGGTATTTTTTTTTGTTTTGTTTTGTTTTTTTGCATGTAACAATTTCATATTAAGACGTATCATATCATACATAATTTTTTGAATTATAACAACCTTTTTGTAAAAGTTTGTTTTTGACATTGATCTAACCATACAGTACATATCCTATCTCTTCTGTCTAAAGGAGGTGATGTTTTACCTTTGGTCCAAAAGGTCCAGGTAACCCAGCTTCACCTGCAACTCCTCGTTCACCCTGTTCATCAGCATGACAGCATGACATGCTTGGTCAATATCACCATCAAAATATGGCATCATCTACACGCAAACACACATTTTTTTACTCACTCTTTCTCCCTTATCGCCTTGTTTCCCAGCCAGACCTGGTAAACCATCTGATCCCTAAAAATGCCCAAATAAACGCGAAAAATGTATGTATTTTCATGAACACATCACAATATTAATGTTTCTACTTGTTGATTGTTTTCTACACAAGTCTATCTTACTCTTTCTCCTTTGTCACCTCTGGCTCCAGGTTCACCGCTCTCGCCGCTGTCCCCCTGTGGAGAGAGATGGGATTTCAGTATGGCTTCGCAATTAGATGTCACATGACCCCTGGGCGAACACTTTCCATCCTTTAGCGTGTTATACATGTTCAGTGAGGCCAAATGTGTGTGAAGCACTAATTAGTTTCATTTACATGTTCCTGTGAAAACCTGAAAAATTTGACGTTCCAACCAAAAGAGTAATTATCAAAAAACATGACCAACTAACCAGCCATCCAAAAACTGTCTGATTTTGCTTTAAAGTATCAGACTTCACCACAATATTTCTATCTTCATTCACAAAAAAATCACATACTGTAAGAGCATATAATTATGTAGAAAGGCTTGTGAGATCAAAATATAAAAAGACAAAATGAGGCCAACAGCAGTCAGAGTAGTTTTCTAGTCAAGACAATTAATCACACACTAATGCTAAACACCACTAACAAAACCTAAATAAATCCCATTATATCTTGCCTTTCTGACTTCTTGTGCACTCCAGGGAATTTCCTGGAATTCTGAGAGTTGAACAGTACAAGAGAAAAGCTTTTATAACCTGATTATAGCAATGGCTTCACATGCTGCAGCTGACAGCATGTAATTAAGTTGTGAAAGTCATGAATCGACATACTCTCAAAGTTTGCACTTCGATAAAGCCAACCGATAACTGACAAACACCATCAAGAGAAAGTAACAACAGAAGGACCACAACATAGAGAGCTGACAACCTACATATACAGCATATTGTGGATGCTAATATTTCATTTCAATTAGTTTCTAATGGATCGATCATTTGTTGAAACTAGTTTCCGTAATTGTGAGATAAAGTTTAAAGGGGTACTTCACCACTGGCAAAATGGGCTTTCAATAAAACTTGGCTGGCTATACAGCAGAAAGAAAAAAAAATGGGGCTACCTGAGAAAACAGAGAAAAACGGCTGTTGTCTTCCTTTTTGCCAAATAGGTATAGGAAAACTTCTAGACCCATAATGTAGTGGGCACGTTGCCGTCCAAAGCCACTCCCACCAGTCTTGCCCAGAGTCAAATACCGCCTTGCTTTAGTAGGAAATACTTCTTAGAAAACTTTTAGTCATAATAGTGTCAACTTGTTTTGATCCCAGGTGCAAGAATTCAAAGAACATTAGTGAGTTACTTTGGGTTTCCAGTGAAGGATCCAGCACATTGTAGGCAGTGTCTAAAGGCTGCAAAGAATCGTAAATATGAAGAGATCGCTGCAACGGAAAATCTGAAAAACATCTGTGTTTGTAGTCAACATTTCAAACTGGGTGACCACGTCACAGACAAAAGGGATAAACCGAAAGAAACTGCTGTTTTGTCAGTTCTGCCCAACACAAGTAGAAAAAAGCTGTCACCATAGTATCCCATTTTTACCATAAAGAGTTGACAAAGTACGACAATTTTCAGCGATAAACCCAACCTTACAATAACTGTTCTATTAAAAACCGTCTGTTGATCCGACTGTACGTGTGTGGGGATAAAAAATTCGAAAGTATAATCCGCAGTTCTCACGAAAGCCCTGGAGTCGTCAAAAGTCCACCGCATCATCTTTGCTGACAAATAAACATGAATTTCTCGGTCCAGGTAACACAGAGTACGAGTAAACATTGTTCATATATTACCGACACTGTAACAATACAAAGTGAGTTGAAAATCAGAGAAGATAAACTTTAAAATTAAGCAATAATGTCAAATTTTTTTAGATACATTTATAAGAAATGAAGTTGCAATTGTGAAATATAAAGAAGCATTTATGGTAAAGTCGACGTATGATGCAAAAAGATTTTAGGTAACATAATCATGCTACCTTGTAGCTTTTGGACAGTTTCTAATGTAGCATTGTCAAAGGAAATCCCAGAATGCATTGCAGCAAACTCAGTGAAAATATAGGGAACAGCAGATATTGATTACTTAAATTCCGTAATGTAAAGCAAGTCTTAGATTACGTAAAAAAAATTAAACGTTGAATATTTGTGTGAACTACTGCACCACAGCTCCGACATGAACATTTCAGTGTGAAAGGATTGACAATTTGACCACATGACAAGGTTTGAGAAAGACAGAGACAGAGCAACACCTCAAACACAAACATGCGTTTGTGGCATCATGCACTTTAACCAGCCAACTCCTCAATATGCTGCTCGCTAACATTATATAACACATTGATACATGTGAGTACACAGACATACATTCGGACACACATACATGTATGGACGCACATGCAAATAATTGACACATATACACAGAGAAGTACACACAAGCAAACTTCAAATCATGCATAACAATAAAAACGTTTGTGTACTTGTCGCCACAATGCTAAGGTGTTTTTAGTTTGTTGATATAGGGTTGCCATTGTTTTTAGTTTTTTTTAGGGTTGCCAAAGTGTTCTGGGCTGTGTTTCCCAACTTAGGCTTATGATGCTTTTGGGAAACGCAGCCCTGGGTGGTTGGATTCAACCCATATGGCTTGGATTCCTCCTTTATTGTAGGTCTAGGGATTTTTTTTTTATTGCCTAATTTATTGTCTGCCTTCTAAAAAAATGTCTTGTCTTGTCTTGTGACTTAAGATAGTAAGTCTTGTTTTCAGAAGAAAAATCAAATATAAGTGAGTTTATGCTTGAAGGAAAAAAAATCTGTCATAGGTGTAAGAAAAATCATCTTGATTTCCCCTTGTTTATTTTTATTACTCTAATGATAGATATTATTCTTGTTTTATGCAATAACACTTAATTTTGATACATTTTTCAGAAAATAAGCCTTCAGTCATATTGCTTCTCAAGTAAATGTTTTTTATTGATTTAAGAATGTTTAGATATTTTATGGAATCTTGTTTTCGCCAGAAAAAAAAAAAAAAAGGTAATCGTGACTAACAATTCTGACTGTATTTCTTGCAGCTGCAAATGATATTGATGATATTTGCGAGTTATAAAGTCAGAATTGCGAAATACAAACTCGCATTTGTGATTTTTTTCTCGTAATTGCGAGTATAAATCCCACGGTTGTGACTTTATTATATTGCAAGATTATATTTCACAATTCTGAAAAAAAGAGTCAGAATTGTGAGATTAAAAAAAATCGCAATTACTTTTTAATTGTTTATTTAGTGGCGGAAACAAGCTTCCATAGATATTCGTACTGGAAAACAAGACAAAAGTACTGAATAAGAAACTAATTTTTGCCGTGTCGAAAAGTAACAGCACGCACACCTAAGGGTTTGTTGTAAACCAATATTAATTGTTGACTGTGTTTGTTTTGTAATTGTTGTTCTGCTCCAGCACAGCAGGGGTCAATATTCACATTTGCTGTTTTTAGGTCGCCCGCAGGAAATTCCACTGACCGATCCAGCATGCAAAATTTTTCTAACCGTGGGCGTCGGCTGGCTTCTAAATTTGGCCGCATAGTGCCCGAGTCCAGTGGAAATCTCAAAATACGACTCTTTTCGAGAAGTCTTCACAGATCAAATGAGTGAAATCTGGACATTTACTGATATCAAAATAAGCACAGGTAAATGTTTAAATAATGGCATTTGCCATTCTGTTCCCAACACACGGTCGTCTAATTCTCCCATAAGCATCTCTCTGAATGATAGAGGCTAATTATGACATTATTCTGAGGTAATTATGCCCTGGAGTCTGTACGTCTGTCTGCTGAGCAGCGGAGGATGTCTGTTTAAAGCGCAGTGAGTGGGTGTTCAGTGCGCAGCTTCTTGTTTTGCATATCCTCTGAGGTTGGCGGACCTATAATTCTGCTGTTCAGAATACGGTATTTGTATTGTCTTTATCCTCAAAAGAATGACAATTTTCACATTTTTTAGTTTCTGCTATGTTCTTTTTGTAATCCTAGACTTCAGACTCAAGGGAAGAATGAAGTTGTTGATGAAAACGACAGTGCACAAACAAACACACACACTGTAGACTAAACATTCACTGTGTTTTGTCTATCCTGAGGAGTTTGGCTGTTAAATTCATGACCTTACCTTCTCTCCTCTATCACCTTTGATAGAGACAGCCTGGCCCTGCAAATAATCAATCAACACCGATCAATTATTCTCCAGGCCCAGAGAGACAGAAACAGCAAAGATGGAAGCAGATCAATATCATATAAAAATAAATCATGCTTTTCTCTAACTGTAACTGATAACTTGTATGTGAAAAGCATACAACATTTCTAATATACAGCAATGCTGTTTTACGTTCATCTAAACAGTTAATGAAGCTTTATAAGAGATAGTATTAGTGTCATACACGTTCTCCTCTCTGCCCTTTGAGCCCTGGCGGTCCTTCTGCCCCTTTTAGACCAGGATCCCCCTGCAGATGTACAGTTTATGCAAAGAGCCAATGAGGGACCCATCGGAAATGCATCCAGAGATGTGCAAAAGCATATTAAAGTTGTTGTGATACTGAAACACTATTTGACCTTTTCACCCTTGGGCCCTGTGGCACCCGGTAGACCTGTCTCACCCTGTAGGATGGGAAAGATTGAGAGAGATAGCAAAAGAGAGAACAATGAGGGGATACATTTCGAAAGTGGAGGTCAGAAATAAGAGAGATTATAGAATGAAAGCATTACAAAAAGGAACTGAATGCATTACAAAAGAAAGTTCAGAATTTTTTTTTTTTTTAATTGATATCCAGCCTTATATCTTTAAAGAAATGTTATAGGTTCATACAAACTCATTTCTATAAAAGCACTCATGACATTTCTGATTAACACAGAATTTTTTTTTGACTCATCCTTCAGTACAAATCACAAAAATCGCAAATGTCTATAGGGGCGAGATATTCCTAAGGGTTTGAACAAAAATGCGCAGCCAAAATTAATAAAATATATTTTTTTAAATATGGGCTGCGCATTTTTGTTTGAGCTAGAT
>RJVU01042532.1:2114039-2132738 GCA_003731715.1 Anabarilius grahami
TATATATATATATATATATATCATTACATAAAAATATTCCACCACAAAATCCAATGACTGACCAATCAGAATCAAGTGTTCCAAAAAGACATAAAATGGCAACAAAAAGTATAGATGCAAAATGAATAAAAATAAATCACAGTAAAGAGCAAATTACAGTTAAATTATTCTCCTTAAGCGTTCTAATATCTGTCCTCCATATCCACGAGCAAAATGACATGCCTCACTCGGGCCACTTTCCACAATCACACAAAAAAAGTCCATGCCTCTGGGATCAAACATGACATCATTGTTTTTTAAAAATAGTAAAGTGCTGCTGCTCTGTGTGTGTGGATATCAGCCCACTAATTAATGCTTCAGATCCGCAGCCAACACTCATTAAACTGCACTTGCTGCACCAGATGTTTTAAAAAACAACCTTTCATGTGCAATTATGTCACTGCTGCTCTAGCATGTGTGTGTGTGTGTGTGTGAGTGTGTGTGGGGGTGTGTATCTACTGAGGTTGGCAGTATTGGCCTTCTACCCCAGTATAGTGGCCAAACCAGGGCACTCCTTTAACCAATACATAGTCTGTCACCATGGCGATGCCAGTGGGGCTCTGGGCGTTGGCTGGGGAATCAAGTCAAGGGTCGATCTGCGACACACTAATGCCGGTTGAGTTAAACGTTCAAAAAAGCTCTCTGTACATGAAACGCTGATGGTTTGTGTATATGACGCCTGTGAGATCTCACTTTCATTTAAATTCTCATGTTGTTTTCTTAAGGCAGGTGTGTTGGTGTCAGCAAACGGAGGTTCTTTTAAACAGTCTGGAGAGAACGATTATTTGAAGTGAAGGATGTTTGGAGTTGTTTAACTCGGTGGTAATGTGAGAACGTGCAAGTCTAGGCCAGACTGTGTGTGTGTGTGTGTGTGCGTGTCTGTGTCTGTAATAGAGTAACAGGTGGCTGAGAACGTAGAAAGCAGATACTCTGTTAACAGCAAAGTACAAAAAAATGCATAAAACAACAAAAGCACTTTCATCTTTCAAGCTTTTTTTGCTTTCACAAAGCACAACAAATCCCTCATGGTTTCTGCCAGACCAGCATTAGGGGGCCGTTCGTTCACACTTTCTTCTGTTCCATCTGTGGTAGTTTTTTAATTGAACTAATACGGTACATCTCGATGCTTTTGCAGTCTCTTGTGCCATGAAAGCTGAATAAGGTTAATAGTTCAAGTTTTCAAAACAATGGACCGATTAGATGAATCAATATTTCCATAGAGCAAATCTAGTGTGATCTGCCCCTTAAAGGAAAAGTTCACCAAAAAAAAAAGTGTGATCATTTACTTACCGTCTTGTTTTTTCCAACTCTGTGTGACTTTAAAACCCAAAAAGAGAAGTTTAACACCATAAAAGCTGAAATTACTTGCTACTTGTTGTCTGAAGCAAAGAAAAAAAAAACTTTAAGCAGTTATTTGCAGAAAATATTGCTCTAAAATCCAGTGGCATAACTTTGTATTAAAAAGTGGGTGGGACAGGAATGTAGGTGGTGGTGGGGGGGAGGGGGGTGTATTGTATTGTAATTGTATTTTATTGACAAAAATTATTGACATATGATAGTTTCATGCTTAGATCTACTATAATCCTATATATTGATAGTCTCGAAAGTATTTACAATAGTCAAATACATGGATCTGAATTTACTATTGAATTGTCCTGAAGGACTAGCGGTAGAATTTTTGATCAGCGTACTAGAGGTTCTGGGTTCTAATCCAACCTCGTATCATTTATTTTATTTATTTTTCTCATTAAAACAAAAAATGTTCATCAGAGATTTACAGGTGCTGATCATATAATTAGAATATCATCAAAAAGTTGATTTATTTCACTAATTCCATTAAAAAAGTGAAACTTGTATATTATATTCATTCATTACACACAGACTGATATATTTCAAATGTTTATTTCTGTTAATTTTGATGATTATAACTGACAACTAAGGAAAATCCCAAATTCAGTATCTCAGAAAATTAGAATATTGTGAAAAGGTTCAATAATGAAGACACCTGGAGCCACACTCTAATCAGCTAATTAACTCAAAACACCTGCAAAGGCCTTTAAATGGTCTCTCAGTCTAGTTCTGTAGGCTACACAATCATGGGGAAGACTGCTGACTTGACAGTTGTCCAAAAGACGACCTTTGACACCTTGCACAAGAAGGGCAAGACACAAAAGGTCATTGCAAAAGAGGCTGGCTGTTCACAGAGCTCTGTGTCCAAGCACATTAATAGAGAGGCGAAGGGAAGGAAAAGATGTGGTAGAAAAAAGTGTACAAGCAATAGGGATAACCGCACCCTGGAGAGGATTGTGAAACAAAAACCAATCAAAAATGTGGGGGAGATTCACAAAGAGTGGACTGCAGCTGGAGTCAGTGCTTCAAGAACCACTACGCACAGACGTATGCAAGACATGGGTTTCAGCTGTCGCATTCCTTGTGTCAAGCCACTCTTGAACAACAGACAGCGTCAGAAGCGTCTCGCCTGGGCTAAAGACAAAAAGGACTGGACTGCTGCTGAGTGGTCCAAAGTTATGTTCTCTGATGAAAGTAAATTTAGCATTTCCTTTGGAAATCAGGGTCCCAGTGTCTGGAGGAAGAGAGGAGAGGCAAGGCACACAATCTACGTTGCTTGAGGTCCAGTGTAAAGTTTCCACAGTCAGTGATGGTTTGGGGTGCCATGTCATCTGCTGGTGTTGGTCCACTGTATTTTCTGAGGTCCAAGGTCAACGCAACCGTATACCAGGAAGTTTTAGAGCACTTCATGCTTCCTGCTGCTGACTAACTTTATGGAGATGCAGATTTCATTTGCAGGAAAATCTATGGGGTATTGTGAAGAGGAAGATGCGATATGCCAGACCCAGCAATGCAGAAGAGCTGAAGGCCACTATCAGAGCAACCTGGGCTCTCATAACACCTGAGCAGTGCCACAGACTGATCGACTCCATGTCTAGCCGCATTGCTGCATTAATTCAGGCAAAAGGAGCCCCAACTAAGTATTGAGTGCTGTACATGCTCATACTTTTCAGTTGGCCAAGATTTCTAAAAATCCTTTCTTTGTATTGGTCTTAAGTAATATTCTAATTTTCTGAGATACTGAATTTGGGATTTTCCTTAGTTGTCAGTTATAATCATCAAAATTGGCAATGGCAATTCTAAATTGTATGTAAATTTTCTGCTAAAATTTTTGTTTTTTATTCGATGGAATTTCCCTTAAAATGCTATTAAAGGCACAATATATGTAATATGTCCTGGTTAAAATGGCTTATTTCTCTGGATTTAAAGATTTTGGATAATGTAAGTACACAAGTATACAAAACATATAACACGGTTCTAGTGGTTTTTGAATATTTTAATCCAAAAATCTTACATATTGTGCCTTTAATTCCTATGACCTAATTAAACTTTAATTTCTGAACCTCTGAAAGTTCATCATCTTAAAAAACAGATTAACTAATCCTTGTGCTCTCTGTGCACTTGTATGTTTATCAGTTTGATGTATTGGTTCGAGCTGTTTGTTTGATTTCACACCATGTTCGACTCTTCCTCCAGCTGTTCGCTTCTCATCAGCTCATTTCCACGACTGTTTGTCTCTGCGTCTCCATGCGCCAGGCACGACTCTCTCTCTCTCTCTCTCTCTCTCTCTCTCTCTCTCTCTCCGCCGATAGCATTTCTAAGCTTGGAGGAACCTTGCATGGCGAGCAGGACCTGTAATTTGGGCCTGGCGAGTGAAAGCGTATAATCACGACCGAGTCTTATTTTAAACAGTGAGGGAGGCTGTACCGGTCCTGCGGCGCGGCACAAATGAGCGCGTTACGACGCATGTCTTTGATCCGAACACATGGGCACTTCTGCATACAAGGCGACGATCTAGAAACCAGCCCCCTGAAGTACAAGATGTCACCGCATAAAAACGCTAAGGAAGCGTTTTAAAACGGTCACAGCGTGTCAGCGTGACAAACTTCTCTGTGGTTACAGCCAAGTCTTTGATCCACAGACTCATGCGCTAAATAAAAAAATCTTGATGTTTTTTTCCACTCGGTATCTATAAGAGAAATGTTTTTTGCTTAAAATGCATGGGTCTTACTCTTGAGATTCTCTTGGTATTCATTTCTTTGCGCTCTATCTATCCCATAGACAGATCTATCCGCTTTTGAAACGCTCCTGTCATCAGGAATCGGATTACAATTCCTTAGCGATTCCAAAATGATTACATTATTGTTTAAAATGCGTTATAATGACATTCGTGTCTTTTACATGACATTCATATGTTGTGAAATCAAGCATTTCTTATTCTTACTGTTTCAGACGTTATAGTGTTGTAGCATTTAAATACTTTTTTTACAGAAGTAAAATATGGTGGATAATTACCAATTTACAAGTTATTGAATTAAACTTTTTTTATATATATATTATAGCCTATCTATGTTGCTTTCATAAAAATAAAACACTAGACACGTGGTCTTTGTAAAGCTTACAGATGATGAACCTGTGTGTTACTAGCGTGTCTGCTACATAAAGCCTCTTTTAGGCTTTTTATTATTGTAATGCTTTTATGTGGATACATTTTAGATGCTTTTATTTTGTACAGCGAATTTAGCCTGCTACAAGAAGATAACGCAGCTAACGTACAACAATATATCGCGATAACTTTTGATCAGGCATTACCGCCTGGGTTTCTCATGACACCGGTCTTTACAAAATCTGCCGTGCCTGCTCAAAATGTGCGGCCATACCATGCGCATGCGCAAAACCTGTACCTCAAACAATAGGCTGCACTGAAAAACATCTATTGTAGGCCTATACATTGTATGCTCTTTAGATATTTTCCAAATAATGTAAACGTAATGTTGAAAAGGTAATTTCTGAAGGGCCGCCCAAGGGCGATAACTATAACGATAACGATATAGTTCTAAAAATCATTATACTGTACATATAAAAGAATAGCAGAGTCCACACCACAACTATAAAGATAACGGCACAGAAATGATATTGTTGCTTTCAGAAATATTTTTTTCCAGCTGATAAATAATAAAAACATTGCAGCCAATCAGAATCCATCCTGCTTTAAAGCGCTCGAGCATTTAAAGCGGCAGACGATAAAACTGTAACGCGTTTATAATTAACAATGATATTGTGCGCTGGTGTGGATGCTAATGTAGTTATCCTAACAGTGATCATATTGTTTGGTGTGAACGGGCTTTAAAGGCGGACGATAACATTCTTTTTATTATAAGTGCACTTACACACTAGAGTTCACTATACAGGCAGTTATGCTTTTGGAAATCCAATTTACTGTATACTTGAACTTTCCAAACCCTCAAAACACATCTTACACATTTGTCAAACAGCCCACCAAAGCTTTATCTAGTGTCTAAGTGCTTCAAATCGAGTAGTTTTGTGTTGTTAAAGGTACTTTACAGATGCAGTCTTGAGTCAGCAAAATTTTGGCCTTGCTTTGACCAACACTGATGTTCCAAACTTCAGAAACAGCATGCAGATGTTGGCAGCTTCAGCAATTGTGACATCTCATGTGAACCTGGAATTTCCCTGAAGATTTAGCTTGTGTTGTTTTCTTAAATATCGCAGATTACAGGAGCAAGACACCATAATTAACACTTACAGCCACCAAAGGAGGAGATATCTAGTCTAGTCAGTGCAATCCAAAAGAATTGCAACCAAACAGATCCAAGCACAAACGTCAAGAAGATGATAGAAACGATGAAGAAAGCGCAGTGACCCACAAATGATGTTCAGACGTGGAGAGATCACACCTTAAACTTCACCTGAACAACGAAGACAGCACTTCTCCTCTTTATAAGTAGCATAATTAGAGTCAAATGGACCACATTTCAGAAACTTTCAAAGTTTTTAACTTTTTTTTTTTGAAGCAATGCAGATATAAAAAAGGTTAAAAAAAGAAGAGAGCTGTTTTTTAAAGCATAAATCATGTCACCTTCATTTTCCAGGGTTACGACTTCTCTGAGGATTTATCAAGATGGATTTGAGCAATTAAAAAACATGACTCAAACTCATCAGATTTATGACAAATGGCTCTCTTGACCATTTTACATACAGCAGTGTCTGTATATGCTAGTGAATCAGTCCTTCTATTCCACACACCCCTATAGCACCAGATTGTATAGTCATTTTCTTGCACAGGTAAGTGCTCTCTCTCTCTCTCTCTCTCTCTCTCTGTCTGTCTGTTTTTGGTCTGGTTTTTTACTTTAGGTTGATGAATTTGAGTGGGTGTCTCACAGAGGAACTCAGAACCCCCTGAAGACCCAAACACAACATCCTCCAGATCTGTGTAATCACTAAAGAACTCTACGTTTCTTAGAACAGAGGAGAGCAAAAGATCTCTTATTTCGAAACCTCAATGTCTCGCTGCAACGTTTCATGTTTTAAAGTATAACCTTCTGGGAAAAGAAAGCTTTATTTCTGATCCAAAAGTACTTTAAATGTAGAATCTAGACTTGTAGTTTGTGGTATTAATACTTACATCCTCACAAAAAAGATTGGGAGTCCATATGTTAGAATCATTATACTGTGCACTTCTTCATTTATTTTTGACCACCAATCAGAAAATAAAATACATTAGCGGTGATTTTCATGTAACTGTGTGACCGTGAGAGGAACAGACATTTTCTCACATCACAGAAACACTCATATATATTAAAGGATCATCATGAAACACCAGTTTTGAGATGTTAACCTGTCGAACATGATGGAAGATAATCATTTTTTTTATTTAAAAAGCCAATTTATAACAAATGGATTGGTGAGATGAAAGCGCCAATGATTATTCATGAGACTGCATTGCAAATCCTATGAGAAGTTGCTGTCTCATAATTATCCATGACATCATGTGAACTTTTGCAGATGCAAGCAGTGAATTGATACGATGCTAAGGGGCTTTCATGACACTTTAACACCAAAGCATTATGGGAAGAACAAGGACACATTACCTGGAACCTCCGTCAGTCCAGCACTGGTGCTGTTCGGTCTGAAACGGCCTGCCTGGACTTTCATGTTGGGACACAGAACATCTGTGGAGGGAAACACAATATTATGGGTGAACTTATTTTTGGATAGCAAAATGACCTTAGGCATCACACAGTACTCTGCAGGTGTTTGAATTATCTAGAGCAATTTAATTCTACAGTTAGAATAGTAATATTTTAGTCCAATTTTGGTAATATGATGCATTTTGAGGTATTGCAATCTGTGTTTTATTAACACTCCAGAGTCTCCTGAAATGTCTAAAAATCTGCTTTTAGGAGAGCAGACTTCATCATTAATTCATATTGTGAAATTAAATTTTTTGTTGACATTTTATTGTACTGGCTCCAGGTGCCCAGGCAATCTGCCGTGGTATTTCGCCAATGACGAACCTTTTCACTCATGAATATTTAACATTTAGACATTTTATGTTATACAGACAATTAGGATGAAAATAAATGCAGATATAGCGTTGCGGAAAAAAAACAAAAAAAACCTTTGCATGACATTTTTTCCAATTAAGGCACTTCTTTTTCACATTAAAAAATAGAGTTTTCTTTAATATCTCAATTGTAGACAACAACAAGAATAGAGACTTTTGCCTGACATATGAAGATGTTTCTTCTACAGTTTCAGAAGCAAAATAATGTCTCAGACTGTACTCAAATTTGCAAAGATAATAAAGTCAGCCATCAAAACTCATAAATCTCGATATGAACTCAAAGATTTCTAATCAGTGTGTTGTGTATGTATGTATGTATGTATGTATGTATGTATGTATGTATGTATGTATGCATGTAAATATTAACATACATATATGCCTATATTATATAATCAGTTATTATATTATATCTATACTCTTACTGCATGTTAAAATGGTCACATTTGAGCCTATATTTATTTTCTTAAAGGGTTCCTATTATGCTTTTTTACATGTTCAACTTTCTTTAGTGTGTAATGTTGCTGTTTGTGCATGAAAAAGGTCTGCAAAGTTACAAAGAACAAAGTCACTCCAAAGAATATTCTCTATATCAGTAAACACTGTTTCTGGACTCCCTCAAATGCCTCGATTGTAAAATTGTCTTGAATTTTCTTCCGGGAACGTACATGTCACAATATTCCTCATTTAAATAATTCCCACCCAATTCATATGAAAAAAAGGTGTGATAAATGGTTGAGTTCTGTTAGTAGCGTGTTGTCACCATGCCTTAGAAACACTGTAATTTCCACCCTGAATCTAAACCCCCTTTTTTCAGCCTTCCTAATACGGCAAAACTGATGCCACAGTTAGTGTAGTTACAGTAGAGTTACAATTACAACACACACTGCAGTTGCCCAATCACAACAGACTGAGGGCAGGTGACCAATCACCACAGACTGCACTTTTTGGAAAACGGGCTTTAAAGAACCCGAAACTAAAACAGAGCATTCGAGAGAGGGTGAAAACAGGTGCTGGAACAATGAAAAAAATAGTTTTTTTGAACATATAAACATATTCCAATAGGCCCATAAACAAATGTAAATGAGCACATAGAACCCCTTTATGGCTTTTTAGGAAGAAAGAAAACTGAAAGAAACCTAAATAAGAATGCTGTAACATGAACTTTGCCCTCTTTGAAGAGGTATGATTTTACTGGCAGCTGAAGGAAATGAACAGTCGAGTGACTGTCACTGTAATATTATCCATCTTCCTCTCTGTGCTTGAAGACAGACTGTTAGAGAATCTTTTCCAAGCCCTCCAGCGAAGACATGGTGGCATAACTTACGACTCTATGATATTGGCACATAGACGTGGGGAAAGTTACGGTTTGGTCCACTGAGCTTAGAGTTTGCTGGAGTGCAGCTATGCTAACATCACAGCGGTGATAATTTAGGACATACGAACGGGCAGATTTCAAATGGCGACGCATAGCTAGTGACAGCAGTGATGACAGGAGGAAACGAAACACCAGCAGACTTGCTTTACTATGGCATCTGTGATGAGAATGTGCTATTTGTAGAGAGGAACTTGCTAGTGCTAAGGAAGGATGCTAATATTAGCCTAGACACTAGTGGATGACTGCTTATTGCTTTTGTTTGGTCTTTTTGTTACTTTTAATTGAAAAGAGAGTACAGGAAATTATGTGATTGGCAAAGTTGTGCTAGATCTGAACTACCATCACCCACGAGCACCACAACACACACACACACACGTTTGTTTTTGTGAATTGTGGGGACATTCCATATGCGTAATGGTTTTTATATTGTACAAACCGTATTTTCTATCGCCCTACACCAACCCCTTTTGAAAAATGGGGACATGGGGTAATGTCCTCATAAGTCACCCTCTCCTTGTATGTCATTATACAATCCCTTGTCATTATACAAATTTGTGTCCTTATATGTCACAAAAACACGCACACACACATTCACACACACATGTAGCTGTTATCTTTAGAGGAATAGTGCCAAAAATAAAAGTTATGTCATTATTTACTCACCGTATGCTGTTATTTTTTACTGTGAAATTCAAAAGTAGATATTTTCGACGAATATAGATCTCTTCCATATTCAACCAAATCTGTCAAGCTCCAAAAATCTCATAAAAGCCATTATATTATCATTAAGTTGTATACCTTTAAATTAGCAATTGACATGATTTATGATACTTTTTGCATGAGAATTTAAAAAAAAAAAAATTAAATTGAGAAAAAAAACTTTTTTCTGTTGTCTTCCACATGAATGAAAGAAAGTTTGGAACTACATGAAGGTAAGTAAACAATAAAATAATTTTCATTTTTGACTGAACTATTCTGGGGTGCGTTTCCCAAAGCGAACTACGGTCGCAAGTTCCGTCGTTACCAATAGAGTTCAATGGGACTTACGACCATAGTTGGCTAACGATGCTTTCGGGAAACACACCCCTGGTCATCATTCTGCTTGTGACTGATGACGACCAGACAAGTATAATGCCACCAAGTGGTCAAACTTTAGTTTTAGGTTTCCAGGTCTAAAGTCGTAAAGTGCTATCTAATGTATAGTCTTCACCAACATTAGCTCAGTCAAACCTGAAAAAAGGAGAGTAAGTGTGAATTTAGTATCAGACAGGATATGTCAATTTTGGAATCTTCAAATTTAAGGTAAAGGAATGATGTTAGTTAGCTATTCCAAGGTTCCCATTTCATCCTTATCAAAAGGCTAAATCCAAGCCTTCCCTTCCTATGGATGTTACCTGTAAGAATAATGCACAAAATCACGCTATAATACCTTTGATTAAATGATTTATGCCTTTTTATGCCTCTCTCTCTCTCTCTTTGCTACACATGCACAGACTCTTGGCATGAACCAGGCAGACGCCCAAACCACACAGCGGCTGATCGCGTCCCTGACAATCATGTACAATCAGACCCTGTAATTTTCTTTAATCGCTCCTATAAAAAGTGCTTTGTAGCATTTAAGAGGCCTCAACTTTGCTACGAATTCCACTTTACAGAGGCTGGGTCACTTGACACAATTACATCTCTGTCCAATACAGTGTCCTCAGCGTGACTCTCCCAAACCCCCACACCCCTGAGCGTGTCCCTGCCCTGAACCAAACATCACCCTCATGACCACGAAAAAATAAAGAGCTCAGCCGCCCACCGGGGATAAATAAAGGTCGGAGAAAAGAGCACCTGGCTGTCTATATTTGCGTTGTATTCGTTATGTGAGCCAAGTTACTTAACCAGTATAGACGACATACATGTATCATTTTCAAAGGGTTTATGTGCATAATAACTTGAGGTTTCTTTTTCTGTTCTCGTGTCCTCAACCTTCCTAAACAAAAAACGTCAATCGCTAACTATTCTTAAGGTCAGTTCATACTGATGATGATAACTATAACGATAACTATAAAGACATAAGAATAGTAGAGTCCACACCGCATCAATAATGATAATGGCACAGAGCAACAATATCGTTTGAATCTAATTTTTTTTCCAGCTGATGAACGATAGAAA
Source organism: Anabarilius grahami (assembly GCA_003731715.1). NCBI lineage: Eukaryota > Metazoa > Chordata > Actinopteri > Cypriniformes > Xenocyprididae > Anabarilius > Anabarilius grahami. Next base: position 2,125,052 of record RJVU01042532.1, read on the forward strand.
CATTGACAGCCAAACAGAATCCATCCTGCTATAAAGAGCTCGAGCATTTAAAGCGACAGACGACAAAACAGAACGTTATCGTCTGCTGGTGTGGACGCTATAGTTATCTTTATAGTTATCATTCTTGGTGTGGACGGGCCTTAAAGGTCATGGCAGAACATTAAACTAGTCGGTATTGTAGGTTGTAACTTTCTAGTTAGTTTCCTGCAAGCAAATTATTAAGTCAGTGAGTTAACTAAAGAATGACTCTTGAATGAACAATGTATTTGGCTGCGTCCAAAATCTTAAAAATGCTGCCTTCGGAGGATGCATTCCAAGGTAGGAAGGTATCAAGGCATTTCCGAATCCAATGTTAGCTTCACTTGCTGTTTCCTGAGATACCTTCATCTGATCGATTTTTTAAAGCAGCATAGGCCTAGTTGTATTCTTTACTGTCTTTGATATCCCACAATCCTCTGCTTTCCATTCTGTGACAGTTGAGCTAAAAATTAAAGATGGCGGCTGAAAGTTAAGGTTGGTGGTCAGTTTGTGTGTAAATGTATGTTTTTGAACAAGGTTTTGGTGTCATAGTAGTTAAATATTTGCTTAGTTATCACCACATTTTGTACATCATTAAACCATTACGCTGCCTCAGAAGTACTTTCGCACGCAAACTCTGCCTGCAAAGTCATTGCCTGATAGGGCAGCGAGGCAACAAGTCAGCTGCCTAATATTTTGGATGCGACCTTTGTATCAATTGATTCATTGAAAAGAACTGTTTCAAAAGAATGATTCACAGTTAGATTTCGTAATGAACTGTTCCTTTAACCTCACAGTTTCTTTTGGGGGACTGACCCCACAATTAGCATGCTGCTAAAATGACAAGTAACTAACTGTGGTTGTCCATAAAGAGTTGTTTTTGATGAACCTATTTCCTTTGACTAGCGAAATGACAAAGCAATCAAAAGCCAGTCGTGCGTCATTGTTTAAATGGCACTTATGAGTGATTTCTAACTGTGCTCTATCGAGGGCAACTTCCTTCAGCTGTGGCATAAAGGCTGTAATTTAGAGAGTGGCCATGAAAATAAAATGATGGACTGAGAAGAACATAGCCTTCAGATTAGTGCATTTCTACAGTGTTTTTCAAAGACTTTTTCATTTGTTTGTTTGTAGAACAAATCAAATTGTGATTGGATTACATCAAAAAATCATATCAGCTGGCTAAATGAATATAACTGAAAATAAATTATGATGCACCTGCAAAATCTTTCCAGATGTTGTTGGTTAAGGATCTAATGGATGCATATGCACATGACTGATTTGCACTATATTGACTTTAGATAGTTCATAAAATACTATTTTGAAATGACCAAACATTTACCAAGCTAATGAATTAGGATGAATTTATTCACGCTTAAAAAGGGCCAACTGGTACCGGCTGATCAATGAAACTAGCAATTAATCACCCTGACATTTCAGACTAGAGAATGATGCAGCATTTTAGAAAGTGCTGTGTCATATGGAGGACTTTTTAAAACCATACCCATCTTTACTTTTTTGCTCATGAAGTTCTTGAGCTTAAACAGCCACTAAGACCCCAAGTAAAACACCATAGCAACTGCATGCATTTAAAACCCACTCAGAATGCCAGTATCAACAACTGAAACATCTTACATCCAAGTTTTCTCAGATGCACTAGAGACAATCCTACTTTATTATTGAGTTCTGAAGTCCAACCCAAAATATTCCTCGTTGACACATCTGAATCCTCAGACAAGTGTGCAATCTATCCTCAGACACACAAGAAAGGGAAGGGCTTAATAAAATGTTTTCTCTCTTATTTGAAATGCCCATTAAGCTAATCAAAACCAGATTTAGGAAACGGAGACAACAGATGCTAAAGCAAACATGAGGAAATTAGCACACCCAACATATTACAGTGCACTGCTGTTCTGTTTAGGAGCGTCCCACCGCTGATTACAGATCTGGCATGCTGTGGTCATGGGTGGACCACCGACCTGAACCAAAGCCCAGATATACTAAGTGATGAAACTACTAGTCAAACACGCTTGCGCTTTTCGTTTATTTCAAGCATGCTAAAAATGGCCCAGTGCACTTCCTGTATTATCATAGAGCTGTATGTAATATTCACCATTTTATCAAAAGGAAATTGTATTATGCAAAAAGGAAGTTATGAATGATTTCATGACTGTTATGGTGAATATTACCTGAACAATTCATTCTGAATTATTTTGATCTAGAAAGAAAGAAAGAAAGAAAGAAAGAAAGAAAGAAAGAAAGAAAGAAAGAAAGAAAGAAAGAAAGAAAGAAAGAAAGAAAGAAAGAAAGAAAGAAATGGATTCCAACCAACTTTTAGAGAAGGAAATGCCATTTTCTTAAAATTCCCTACAAAAAAAAAAACTGCATTATGGGTAATTACATTTAAAATAATGCTAATTGTGCTCTTAGATGTAATGATTTGAATCTTTTCACATAAAACAAACTAAAAGCCAAAGATTAAAAAGTAAAAATGCAGTATGGTGAAGCCCAGTTGAAACATTAGGACTGTAATTTTCAGAGCAAAAATAACTTGGACCTTGGAGATGCCATGTTTTCTAGCCAACATTCTTAGATGCCAATGCTAGTGCCAGATTATCTTGGTTATCACAGAACTGGACCTGATATGCAGTTCCAGTTGTCTAAATGCTTGAAGGATAATCCCTGATAGGACAACAAAGTCTGTCGCTGGCAGTGAGTGTTTGAGTATTCTTGCCCTCTGAGTCATGTATGTCATTAGAGTCATTCAGAGGAGGACCTTTGGTTGGAATCAGGGCAGGGTCAAGGATTGGGTTTACAATGAATCAGTTTATCTCTTTCTCTTTTTATCTCTCCATCTCCCTGCCAAGTCCAAGTGGTTCCCTATCTTCCCACTAGGCTGTCTGATTTAAATTATAGGCACTGGAGAAGGCTTGTGTTACAACCTCTTCAAATACCAATGATTGTACCTTCAACAAAAGACCGCTTCACCACTGTATGTGTCATGTTTTTATATTGCTTTGACTACACAAGAGTTCTGGATAGCGGAAGTGCTACTACGGACTCAGATTTCCACTTAAACTGAAGAGCTCCAGGTGTCGTCTCTCTCCTGTTCACGGTAATTTTAGAGAGGAATGTCAAGGCTAAGCATCCATCATCACTAAAAACATACATGAGTACACATAATTTGCATTTATATGGTCAATCTAGGCCACATACCTCAACGGTTTGGGTTTATGTATTTTTGAATCTATATTCATAGTTTTAATGCAAGCTTGTTGTTTGTAATGGCCTCCAAAGACTATCCCACATGTACTTTTAGGTTATCTTTGCCTGCAGAGCAGATGTGATCTGGAAAAGCACTTGAGCTCAGAGCTTTTCTGTCTTCTGGTCTTACTACACCTCTTTACTCGGAGCTCACCGAGGCAAGAAACCACAAAAATGTTCAGGCAAAAGAGCTTCCAGGTCCTGTCCAACAAGTCTTGTATGGCACAGAACAGACCTTCTTGTGAATGGGATTGTGTGCCAAAAAAAGCAGATTAATTGACTGATGTTTTTAGTCAACGGTCAAGCTGACTCCATGTTAAGTCAACTCCCACCTAACCTATCTGAGTGTGTAAAGAAATGTATTGGCATCTATGTTTCTATGAAGAACCTGGAACCATTTCATCGGACAAAAGGTTCTTTATAGTGGAAAAAGTTCTTTACACTAAAAATGAAAGGTGATTATTCTATGGCAGTGGTCGGCAAAACTGAACTTTCAGTTTCATTTGTGATAGTTTGCACGTCGGCTTGCTGAAGAGATGCTACTCTAGCGCTATCATATTGGGGTACCGTAGCCGTTATAACATGTTTAGTTTTTACCTTTTTAGAAAAATGTACATGTGGCTTCAACAATCAGATGCATTTTGTCCAGTTTCATCTGGAATGCAAAAAATGCCCTCTCTTCTGGTCTTTTCATGATTGGATAGCTATATCCGATCAGAAAAAACACATGAAGTGACCAGGTACACATGAACAGAGTTTCCCCGAAATTTATAGCATTAACTATGTACCGCGGAACAAGCTCATTTGGGCAATGTGCAGTGGTCGCGCTAATGGTTTGTCAGAGCTGCCGATCTCATGGCAATTGGTACGTATTTTACGAGGTGGCCAATTCGTATGAATTTGTATGACTTCACTCGTACGATTTTTCAAAAAGGACCACCCCTAATCTCCTCCCCTACCCGTTAGAGTCTAGACAAATCATACAAAAATTAATTGGCCACCTCGTAAAATACGTACAAATTCACTGTAAACCTGAATAAGTTGGCAAACTCAAACAATTTGAGGCAATCAGTTGCTTGCACCACTTGTCACCATGATGGTTACTCTCCAAAATCCCACATCAACAGAAACTCTTCTAAATTAGCATAACAAAACATTAATCACTACTAAATCTCCAACTTAACATTAATCTTGCACAAAAAAACATTATATAACATTTTAGCATTTACTCTCCCTTTCGAGTGGCATGGGCAAAGCATGCTGGGAAATAGAAATCCCAGCCCAGTTTCATTTAAGCTTAAGTTCGTCTAAATCAATGTTCATAAAACTCAAAACAATGAAACAGTTCAGTTTACTTAAAATTTATCAGTTCTATGAACTTAAAAGAAAATGAAAGTGCTAAATACTCATAAAAATTTAACTAATTAACTAGTTTAATTTAAGTTTGTCCTACTGAAACCAATTCATTATTTTGAGCGTTAGGGTTTACAGTGTTGCTGTGAGATTGTGTTAAAGCTGCACGCTTTCATTGACCCAGTTTAATTCTCACACTTTATTAGTATTTATAATTCCTAACTTATTAAACAAGTTGTATTACAATGAGGAATGATTACCTCAAAATGTAGATTGTATACAGGTGCCAAGTACTTTATCTGAATGAAATACATACACATCTCTTGCTTTTGCTCACATGGCAGCGATTACCCCTCTGCGTGTCATAGGTTGCCGACCTGTTCTATGGCATCTCTGCAAAACCTTTTTTTAAATGTACATGGTTTAAGGTCAAAGTCATCAATACTCACTCTCGCAGAGTCTCCTCCTCAACCTGCCCCTGATCTTGTCAATGGCGTCAAAGTCCGTCACGTGGAACACATGAGCACTTTTGGGCTCGGCGGCGATCTCCTCCAGCTCCTCCCTAAGAGCTTCCCCAATCCCTACAGCGAACAACCTGATTCCAGCAGCCGCTGCAGCAAGCGATGGCTCCAAAACAAAATCCTGACTCCTGCCATCCGTTAGCAAGATAGCAACTTTCTGAATACCCTTGGCGGCAGGCCTTGCCCCTGTCCTCTCCGTGAAGATGTTGTTGGTGGTGAAGCTGATGGCGTCTCCAGTCTTGGTGTTCCCACCCAGGTAGCGGATGTTCCCAGCAGCACGCTTGACCTCCTCGAGAGTTTTGTACCTGCCCAGGTTGAATTCGGCGGTGGGACGGTCACTGTAGCGTACCACGGCCACACGTGTCTTCTCCACACCTACATCAAAAGATTCCACCAGGTTTGCCACCCACTGCCGGATCTTCTCGAAGTTTTCCTTGCCCACACTGGAAGAGGTGTCCAAGATGAATACCAAATCATAGTGGACGTTCTTGCAACCTGGGACAAAAGACATGCAATTTTACAGATGGTGTGTATATAGTTTAGCCACAGATTTACGTGGTTTGTGTTTCTGTCAGTGTACCATGGTCCAGTTGGATAATACATGGACTGAATTTTACAGAGAACACAAAGCTATTAGTATATGTCAGGTGCAAAACCTCAGTCTGCACACATTACAACAGACTCATTGAAAGTCAGAATTAAAACCACCGAGCTAAAGATAAACAGAGATGTGGTTGGGGTCATTAAAACAGTATATTTAGGCTAGTATGTGACCTCACCTGCCCTTTGTCCTTCAACACCACCTCCATACAGAGTCAGAGCCAGTATGGCCAGGACCAGAGAGATCCTGAGGCCGAATCGAAACTCCATCTCCTTCTCCGCTATTGTTCGTTGATATTCCTTCTAAGGTGTGATGATCATCAAGTTGCTGCTCCTGTGGAGACATGAGAACAAATGTGAGGTGATCAGTCATTCTGACTCAGAGCTGAGTTATATTGATAGATTGCAAACAGAAGTGGAGTGTATGATTCATGTTAGCTGTGTCCTATACACCATATTTTTCTTCCTGATGTACTGCTGGTGCAGCCCACATTAATCCTGATTTGTACTTTCCAAGTTGCCGTTTTAGTTTGAGCCAATAACAAAATGAACATCAACATGCTCATAAACACAGTATACAAGTGAATACAGGACTATTTTACAATTTTAAGTACAATATAAATACAATTATTATTATTATTATTATTACAATTGTGTATTACACATAAGTAAAATGTCTTATAAAATCACTTATAATAATTGGTAAATGTGTAGTAAATTTCTGCAGAGAAAATTTGTATGTAATTGTCATTGTCAAAAATCATTCTCTTTATGGATTTTCTGTCTTATTTTGGGATGAAGCGTGACCTATGAAGCGTGTCTCCATGAGATTCATCCATATATGGCTGATGGACACCTCTGGAAATGTTGTTGTTCCAGGTATGATTTGTTAAGTACATGTTGAAGAAATAATGTTTGCTTGACAGATACTATAGCAAAAGTGCTATCATGAATTTGAGGTGAAGTATGCATTATATTATAAATAACACATAATGAAAGATTATAGGTCTCCATCAGGAAACCAGAGTAAACAAGGTGGGGTTATAGAAAGAAAACCCCCAGAAAGTTTTATGTCTAACTGTAATTCATTCCCCTGTTCAGCAAACTATACATAGGTCTACACCACTGGTGACTAACCACACTCCTCTGGCTAAGCTGAACTGATGTTTCTCTGTAAAATAGGGTGTTCTTCTGATTTAGCGGAGTACAGTTCACCCCAGGGAGCACACTGTCATCACAGAGCGAGGGAACAACGTTGGGAAGCATTGAATTATGGTGTGCAGAACCTTGATGATGTGGCAATCTCTCCTCACAGGCAATTTTAGCTAAGTTCTCTATAACTTTCAGGTGCATTAAATTGCTATTCTCCTGAAAAACCTTCACCAAGGACAATAGAATGAACTTCATCAATGGGAAATGGGACTTTGATGACTTGTACAAATGGCATTAGTTGAGTAAATGATTTAAAAGTCCCCTTTATATGTTTTCAGTACAAAAGCTGATGCATCTAGAAATGGAAAACTGCCCATTTTTGGATCTGTCAGACCAATAGGAAAACAGCCTTGTTCCTCGTGAACTGATGGCCTCCTCTCACACAATTCACTGTCTTTTCTTTGTTGCTTTCCATAGCTCATTCCTCTCCCTCCTTTTTTTTTTTTTCCTTGATGAAGGTTTGCACTATCATCATATGACCCAGAAAGTCTTGCTTGCTCTTTACTTTTGGTCTTAAAGCCCACAGTATATCCCAGCACGGTGAGCTCTTTGAACCCTTTGACCAGAGCAGGTCTTCTCATGTTTCTTTGAAGCTGTGAAAATATCCTGCATTCGTTTAACTAGTAACATTTACTGTATACATTTGCAGTAAACAACATTTATACTGGTTTTTCATGTCTCTGTGAAAACAAATAGCCTCTTGTAACTTTCTTCTCTAA
>RJVU01042532.1:2132844-2196547 GCA_003731715.1 Anabarilius grahami
TCCTGTTTTTTTTATTCAGTTCAGCAATCCAAAGTATTAAAGGGCACTTTGTTCTTCCAGCCCTTTGGTCAAGCTATTAGCCTAAATTACTGTTGCGTTTTTAAAAACTAATGGACCTTTGCTTGGTTAAAAAGAAGATAAAAAATAAAAAAATTATTTTCATAACTGAAATGAAATGGTTGTGGAAGTGAACACCCAGTTCTGTTTTTAGCCATTCTGTTCACTGCTACATATGTTGGTCAAAACCTATTTTACAGTACACATTATATGGTCAATGTCCCATATGGAATCTGGGGGTAAGTGCCATGATCAAGGGCACAATGGTCATGGTCATCAAGCTTACGTTTACCAGCCCTACAACNCTACAACCTATATATATATATATATATATATATAATTTTTTATTTTTTTACCAGACTACCAATCTACATCTTTTGTTTACCATCCCTTTGACTTACAGACTTTTGTTCACCAGCTTGACAACCTACAATTGTTTACCAGTCCTATGACCTACAACCTTTGCATTACCAGCTCTACGGCCTATAACCTTTCGATTACCAGCCCTAAAACCTTTTGTTTACCATCCATACAACATACAATCATTTAGTTACCTGCATCCTATGACCTGCATTCTTTCATCGACCAATTTACAACATTGTAGTTATTAGACGTACAGTATAACATACAATTTTTGGCTGATAATAACCCACAATCTTTTGGTTACAAATTTAACTGACTGACCCATCTCAATCATTTGGTTACTAGTCCTATGACCTGCATTCGTTCATTGATTAACTTACAACCTTTTAGTTATTAGATGTACAGTATAAAATACTGTATTATAATAAATTATAATAACCCACAATCTTTTGGTTACAAATGTAATTGACTGACCCAGTTACCCCTGTTATTTCTTTATTGAACAATTTGCAATTTTTAAAACCATCAAGTCATTTATCATCATTTTTGTATTGTCTGCAAGTACATTTCTCATTTTGAATCTCTGAAACCTTTTAGTGTGTCTATCTCCACTAACACTCAAGGGCCCGATTGCGGCCAAACTCCAAAACTCTGCTAAACGACCAGCCTGGGAGCAACCTGCAGATGAATAAACCAGAAATCTTCACTCTTCCTCTTCTGAAATGTTAAAAACAGTCTTTACTTCTACTAAAGTTCCCACAAAAAGCAGAAGAACAAAGAAAGCAGTACAGTTGTAGACCAGACTGGGCTATCAAGACATATTGCTAAACATCCTAGAGCAAAAATCAAACACTATTTGCTCCAGTTCGGAAATGAATGATAAACTTCACTCTTACCTGTACTGTCAATCTGTAGGAACAAGAAGATCTTCTTCTCCTCCAAAAATACACCTCACAGACACCTGAAGTATCAAAGCAGCATCCTCCTAGAAATAAAGCTCCAGGTAAGGTCATACACAGGTGTGATAACACACACACACACACACAGTAATCCTGCAGTGAGGAGCACAGTGTTGTGGAGTCTGCTCTCCTCTGCTGGGAGGTGGGAGGGCTGAGGAACTGCTCCTCTAAGTGTTGGGTTTCAGTGGGGACGGGATGGCTGCCCTGCCCTGTTCACGCACATAAAATAGGGCTCTGACAGACTGCACCAATTATAGAGCAACTTTCCGGGATATTTTTGTCACTTTCTTTCTCGTCATCTCTTTCTTTTTCTCTCACACCAGTTCTTCTCTCTCCTCTTGTCTCCATGGCTTTAGGGATAGAGTCTTCTCTCCAGGCCAGGCTGAGCTGACTACAGGTTGCCAGTGGAACTGATGGGTGATTTTTGCCAACAAGGTCAACCTGTTGAATACAGTATACTCTAAAAGTATGGGAATACAGACACAGCTCTGTCTTAAAGGGTTAGTTCACCCAAAAATGAAAATAATGTAATTTATTACTCACCCTCATGCCGTTCCACACCCGTAAGACCTTCGTTAATCTTCGGAACACAGATTAAGTTATTTTTGTTGAAATCCGATGACTCAGTGAGGCCTCCATAGCAATGACATTTCCTCTCTCAAGATCCATATACTAAAAACATATCTAAATCAGTTCATGTGAGTACAGTGGTTCAATATTAATATTATAAAGCGACAAGTATATTTTTGGTGCGCCATAAAAACTAAATAACGACTTATATAGTGATGGCCGATTTCAAAACACTGCTTCAGGAAGCTTGGGAGCATAATGAATCAGCGTGTCGAATCATGGGCTGCATCCGAAAACTGGAAAATTCTGCCTTCTGAGGACACATTTCAAGGTAGGAAGGCATGAAGGCACGTCCGAACCCAATGATAGCTTCACTTCCTGTCTCATGAGATACCTTCATCTGATCGATTTTTGAAGGTAGCATAGATGCATCCTTAGCTGCCTTTGATATCCCACAATCCTGTGCTTTCCATTCTGTGACAGTTGTACTAGAAAAATAAAGATGGCGTCCGAAAGTTGCGTTTGCTGCTCAGTTTGTGTATAAATGTACAATTTTGACCAACATATTTAAATTTTGATATCATTTCTATAGAGAAATTACTACTGTAGTAATTCAATATTTTTTTAGTTCTCACCAAAGCTCGCGCTATTTTGCTGTAGATCATTAAACTGTTACGCTGCCTCAGAAGTCTGTCCGAAATCAGTTTCGTGAGGTACCTTCATGCACAAATGCTGCCGTACAAGTCATTCTCTTATAAGGCAGTGAGGCAGCAAGACAGCTACCTAGGTTTTCGGACGCAGCCATGATTTGGATCGCGTGTCAAACCGCCAAATTGCTGAAATCATGTGACTTTGGCGCTCCGAACCGCTGATTCGACACACTGATTCATTATGCTCCGAAGCTTCCTGAAGCAGTGTTTTGAAATCGGCCATCACTATATAAGTCATTATTTAGTTTTTTTGGCGCACCAAAAATTCTCGTCGCTTTATAATATTAATATTGAACCACTGTACTCACATGAACTGATTTAAATATGTTTTTAGTACATTAACGGATCTTGAGAAAGGAAGTGTCATTGCTGGCTATGCAGGCCTCACTGAGTCATCGGATTTCAACAAAAATATCTTAATTTGCGTTCCGAAGATTAACGAAGGTCTTACGGGTGTAGAATGGCATGAGGGCGAGTAATGACAGAATTTTCATTTTTGGGTGAACTAACCCTTTAACCCATCCATTAAAAAAAAACAAAAAAACAATTACAACCATTTATTCTGGTTCAAGAGACTGATAACCTGATTTAAAACAGCAATTACAAAAACCTAAACATAGTTTAAGATAGTAGACTAGTTTAAGCAGAAGTCATAGTTTACCTTAAGCATTACAAACACTTCACCTGATTTAATACATCCATTCCAGTTACGTAACTACATTAATTGTAAAACATTTACCTAGTTGAAGAAACCCAATCAAAAACTTGAAATCCTCATTGATTATGTACAACCAAAGTAACCTGGTTCAACCCACCTATTATCTACATCTGATCTCTGGCATCTTGAAGTTGGTAGGGGCAAGTTAAACCAGAAAAAGTTTTTGGAATTGGTCATATGATAAATAGATCTGTTGTGCTCATAGGTTTGAATCCTGTTTTGCCCCTCTCTCTCTCCACTGTCCTGTACAATAAAAGCGAGAGCCCCCTAAACATTTGAGGGGAAAAAATGAATGGGTGGGTTGAACCAACCTTATTTTCCGTACAAGCTGGTTGAGTCGTATTTTAGTCATCTTTACTCAGGGCTTTTCACATTGCACTTATCATCATTCTAAACCCAGCATTTAACCCCGGGTAAAGGAACATTTCGCACTTAATTTAGAAACAGGGATAGCACCGGTTTTTACTTGGGGTTATAAAACCCTGCTCCACTTTTGCAGTGCCAAACGTGTGGTGTGAAACCATGCAGTGTTAGAATGCTACGACTAGATGCTTAGCAACCAGCAACCAATCAAGTGCTTCATATTCAGATGCTTTGGGCAGTCACAGAAACACTGTGCATTGTATATAAACAGTCCTTTCAGCAGTTGAAGGGACAAATGTCAAATGGCATGGGAAAAAGCATCAATTTGACTGTTTAATTCTTAACTTTATAGTCTGAAAAGTCCATTCAGAAAAAACTTTATAGTACAGTAGGCATGAGGACACTCAATGCTAGAGCAGGTCGTGTGCAGTGTTCATCCAATCAGTGACATTGACACCACAAATATGCAAATAAGGACGTTAACCAAGGGTTTAGGAATCTACAGTGCGAAAAGTCAATGTATGAATACCCAGGATTAATTGTTAACCTGAGGTAAATTATGAGCAGTGTGAAATGTGACGCAAGATAACCCTGTTTACCCTGGGTTTACAATGACCCAGTGTTAACTAGGCCTATTTCAAGTGTGAAAAGCCCCCTATTGAGACATTGTGTTCACTTTAATTTCATTATTTTAAGATGTTGTTTGATCTAACATCGTATGATGACAAAATCATAATATTTTGGCTATTTCTAGATCTTCTCAATATGTACAGATCTTTTCAAATGACAAACATGAACTTGGTTTAGTTTTATAAAGCTAATAGTTGTAATAGTTAACCCTGGGTCATTCTAAACTGGGTAAATGGATTCCTGGGTTATCTTCCGTCCCATTTCACATTGCTTATAATTTACCCGGGATTAAGAATTAATGCTGGGTATTCATAAAATGATGTTTCACACATCCCTAAACCCTGGGTTAACGTCCTTATTTGCATATTTGTGGTGTCCGTGTTACTGATTGGATGAACGCAGAACGCAACATGTTTTGCTCATCCTCATATTATATATTATTGCCGACCATCAAGTTTATCCTGAATGGACTTTCGGACAATAAAGGTAAGAATGATAGGCCTACGTGTTCTTCTTCACTTCAATTGTTGCGTTTTCTGTCACCATTTGACATTTAAAAAAGCAGTACTAACCCCACTTGTAATTTACAAGTTAAAAGCAGCTTAAAGCAATGTTTAGAACGACGATAACCCGGGGATAAGCACAATGTGAAAATAGCTATTTAGGCTTTGATGGGGTAGTGTGACCTAATTTAAAGATGGATGGATGGATGGATAGAGACAGACAGATACTTACTGCAGGAGCTGTGTGCCCGCACAAATTGTACTTTCAATCTCTTTAAACACTAGCATTATCTAAATGTCAAAGTATTAGTCGAGTTAATCTCTCAGAGGAAAACCAAAAAAAAAAGGGAAAAAAAATGAACTTTTTGTACCTTAAAAAATTATTGTGTTAACTATACTGAGGTCATGTCAGCAGGCCGGCCTTTCTGCTGTTTTTAGTTTTAATTTTTCCTGTCAGACCGTCTTGTTCTTTGAGGCCGAACATGCCAGATATCCTGTGTGCACTGCTTGTCTCTGAAGACCCCTGTTTTCTCTCCCTTTCCCTTTACCTCCTGTCCTACTTTTCATGTCTCATCTGGACATCTTACCACAGAGTACTTTCACAGGCATCGGGCACACACGAAATCTTACAAGCATGCACTTCCTAAACTCCCTAAATCCCATCTTTATGCGCAGTAAAACATATCAACAACCGAATCACACAGCAATAAACATTCGACTGTAAAATCATGCAGGAAGTAACTGCTCATGCTTCATCTCGTTGAAAAGAAACAAGATCTATTTCCATCCTCTACCTTTGTAAGAGGTCTCGCTGGAGGTCGCACTAACTTTAGCACAGGGCAAAGTCCAGCAGAGGACAACTGATGGTTTGGCACAGATGCAGATCTACAAGAGTGACGAGGAAGTCAAGTTATAGTGAGGAGACATGCAGTGTTATAAAGGTCATTCAGATCTGTTTCTGTTATGAAGATTTCATTATGGAAAAATGTAATTACAGCTTGAGCTTACAATTAAATTAGGGGAAGAAGGTATTTGAATGGTATTTGCTGCCCGTTCCTTTTACATATTACAAACTCTGTCTAGTGGTCAGATGCCTTTAATGGTGTCCTCCATTGGCAGCAGGTTGATCAGCACAACAGATAGGCTACTCATGTTTTTACAATCATGAATCCTAACTAGATACAGTGTGAGTGCTCTGATACCGGCTTGAAACCAGTTTGGGTCATGTTTCCATCCTGGTCCTCTCTCTGCTTGATTTCTGTCTTAATTAAAAAAAATTACTACTACTACTAATTATAAAAATAATGAGATGTTCATCAGTTCAGTACGGTGGCCCAGTAGTGCACAACACATCGAAATTAAAAAAGCAAACATAAGTTCACAACACAACGAAATAAAGCCACAACACAACGAAATAAAGCCACAACACAACGGAATAAAGCCACAACACAACGGAATAAAGCCACAACACAACGAAATAAAGCCACAACACAACGGAATAAAGCCACAACACAACGGAAATGCTCCCGACCACTAGGGGGCTCTCAGAGCTCGGTAAAGTTAGTTTTCCTTACCAATGTTTTATAGAGTCGGCAGTAATATCAATATCACGATTAGTTTTAACAGCATGTAACCACCGTATATCGACATTAAATATTAATTCAAAAACACCTACGTGTAAAATAGCTTCATATTTATACCTGTGAATGATTTGACGCGCTACCACGGCACATGATGAAGGGATCGCCTGCCAATTCCACCAAGTGGTTAAAACGTATAATTTGTATTCATTAAAATTACTTTTAACATTTAAAAACAGACATATTCAAATTCCAAAGCTTGTCAGTCTTACCAACAGGAACTAACAAGCTTTGGAATTTGAACGTCTGTTTTGAACAAAGTCATTGTAATGAATACAAATTATACGTTTTAACCACTTGGTGGAATTGGCAGACGGTCCCTTCATCATGCGGCGTGGTATCGCATCAAATCATTCACAGGTATAAATATGAAGCTATTGTTCACGTAGGTGATTTTGAATTAATATTTCATGTCGATATACAATGTTTATACTTAAAACTACTCATGGTATTGATATCTTTGTAAGACTGTCGACTTTATAGAACGGTGTAAGGAAAACTAACTTTACGGAGCTCTGAGAGCCCCCTAGTGGTCGGGAGCATTTCCGTTGTGTTGTGGCTTTATTTCGTTGTGTTGTGGCTTTATTCCGTTGTGTTGTGGCTTTATTCCGTTGTGTTGTGGCTTTATTTCGTTGTGTTGTGGCTTTATTCTGTTGTGTTGTGGCTTTATTTCGTTGTGTTGTGGATTTATTCCGTTGTGTTGTGGCTTTGTTCTGTTGTGTTGTGGCTTTATTTCGTTGTGTTGTGGCTTTATTCCGTTGTGTTGTGGATTTATTCCGTTGTGTTGTGGCTTTATTTCGTTGTGTTGTGGCTTGATTTCGTTGTGTTGTGGCTTTATTCTGTTGTGGCTTTATTTCGTTGTGTTGTGGCTTTATTTCGTTGTGTTGTGGCTTGATTTTGTTGTGTTGTGAACTTATGTTTGCTTTTTTAATTTTGTTGAGCCCCTCTGCAGTTGGCATAGTCAGCTACATTGAATTGAATTGAATTGGACAAACCTGGTAAAAATGAATGGTATATACCATAATCCATAATAACCATCGTTTTACACAGTGTCATTTTAGTGCTAGCTCTATATAGTGCTTACATTACTTTCTGTGAAAGCCATTTTAGTCAATTTGCGCTGTAGTGATTTTGGTCCCCAGAGAGAAGACAGATTTATTTATTTATTAATCTCAGAATGTGTCAGGCACAGCAACATTTTATTGATTTATGTAAAATGGAAAAGAAACACAGTGATCATTTAAATTTTTGTTGGCTGCCGTGAACAGTATTGACAAATCCTTTGCGTAGACTGTCAATGTGGACATTCTATTTTTATCTAGTTTTAGCAACGATAATCATCTTATATAAAGAATATAAATGGATTTTATTACTGGATTCTGATTGGTCAGTCATAGTGTTCTACAGGTAATTTTGTATAATAATAAAAAAGTGCATAAATCAATATCTTAAAGCAAGACACCACAGGTGCATAGGTTTTTTTTTATTTTTATTAATAAACATTACCATACTTCTCCAGTTAATTAATCACAGTACATTAAGACATTCAATTTTATATTACAACTGAAATTTTATATTCAAAATTTGACTGACTCACTGTACATAATCGCTTATATATACTTATATACCAATATTTGGATCAGGAATGTTGTGCTGTTTTCTACATTACTGAGCTGTTTTACCATCTAAACCCAAGAGGGAAAATCCTCTGCAGACATGTTATTTTGCCATGTTCAAGTCTCTAACCCCAACACCGTGTGTTGCACTTCCTCTTTGGGTCAAAGAGTCAGAACACGGCTTCCTGAATGTCATTAACAGCCATCCTTCTCCCAACTTTACCCACTGCCTCCATTTCACAAATCCCAGGTTCCCGTGGGTTCCTCCATGATGCCTTTTCCAGCACACGGCTGGCATCTCTGATGGCCTTCTCGGCGACGCGTTGACCAGGGCCGGCTGAGGCCTGTTTGCTCTCATCAGCAGATAATCCACCTGTTAATGAGCTGGATTTGCTCTGATCCTCCTCTAGCCGCTTGGCCCTTCTCAGTCTTAGACGCCTTTTAACTGCATCCTGGTTCTTAGCGGGAGCGGCTGATTGGCTGTTGCCGTGCTCTGATTGGCAGATGTTCTCGAGAGCATGTGCTGAGCGAACTGACAGATTACTTTCCCCTTGCCCCGCCTCCTTCCCCACTGGTCTATCAGAACAAATCTTGACTTGATTGACAGGTAGCAGTGTTTTGTGGTGCTCTGTGATGGTACTCAGCGGGAGGCGTTCTGGTGACTTGGCTGGGCCGTCCTGCCAACAAACCTTTGCTTTTCTTGGATACGTCTCAGCAGACTTACAGCCCGCCGCTTTGGCCTCCTGAGCGCTTTTGATCTTCTGCCGCTGTGCCTCTCTCACCTCTAGGGGGAGCTCTAACGGAGCGAGTTTCAGAGGGCGTCTCGGGGGCAGATTCTCAGCCTCTTTCTCTCGCTCTGAGGGCTGAGCAGGAGCTCTACCCCGATCCTGTATGGAGGAGGATGAGGAGAGCGTCAAGCAAACAGGTTCCTCAGCATGTGTCGGTAACAGATGGAGGGCAGGTGTACGTGAGAGACGGCCCTTTTTAGACACCAGCTGAATGCCACAGCCATTTAGATGGATCATTGCATTTTTCCCAAGGCAGGGCAAACTTTCCTGAATCTGTAACACACACATGTACAAAAGTGTGACATTTACATGCAGTTTCCTATGACACATTTTTTATGGAAAAAATCAAATTATACACACTGCTAAGTTTGGACATAGTACTCAACTGATTTTTTTTTAATGATGTTTATGCTTAAATGCATAAAATTAGTTTTATGGACATATAAATTGTGCTTAAATATGAATTTCTTTACAAAACTGAAATTATAATACATCTTTTATAGATGAGTTGGAACACATAATGAAAGAAATTAAGTGTCCAGCAAACTCCTTTAAACTGTTTAAAAAAACAAATATAATATAAAAGCTAAACAATATATACAGTCAAACCAAAATGTATTCAGACACCTTGAACATTTAATTCATATTCAATATAGTTAAAAAAAATGGTAATAAAATATGTATATTAACATTTACATTTGTGTATAATTGAAGAATGAGTAGGTGTGGCCACATTTTCAGAGATATTGTATATATAATTGAATTAAAAAAAATTAATAAAGATAAAAAAAACAATAATCATGTTTACACTAGGGTATATATTTATATTTAATTAGCAACTACTTCTTTCAAAAAACATTGTAATATTTGATCAAATTAAACAAGAAACATTTGCGCTCATGTTAAACATGAATACTGATATTTTTACTGTATTATGACCATTTTTAATAATCTTTCCATTAGAGTACCATTGTTACTAACACTGTTTTACTGTACATATCTGTCATATTTGCACTGGTTACATTTGTTTAATTGTACTTTTTCGTATGTGTGTGCACTTTCGAATGAGACTAAATTTTGTTGTACAGCTGTACAATGACAATAAAAGTTTTCTATTTCTATTTCTATTTACACTATAGGTGCCACAGAATGTTTTATTACTGATTTAAAAAGACACCAGCTTCATTCCAAAAGTGGAGTATATGCAGTTATTTTTGTAATAAACTGATGAATAGAATAGAATAGAATAGAATTCTTATATACTCACAACTGATGCCATAATGTCCTGTGTGTGTTTTTGCCGAATCATCAGGCCGTGCGTGTTTGAGTTTCCTCTGTCCTGACCTGCACAAGACTGTGACTTTACAGAGAGAGAGAGAGAGAGAGGTTGAGCTAGACTGACAACTGTCTCAGTGATTGACAGTAAGATCCTTATGAGGATTGGGGTCACTGTGCAGGTGTGTTGTGATCTTTGCTAATGTCAAAGCCAATTCACACACACACAAACCCACATGTGCTCTCATGGACACATGGCCGTCTTTCCTTTTATTGACAAACACATTTTGTTTTCCAATGTTTAGTATAAAATGTGATTGTTTTGTCAGCAGGCACTAGATGGCGCTACAGACTGCAGCCTCAAACGTGCATGACTGGAATGGAACACCAGCTTACTACTACCTAAATACTACACACTATACACTGCCTACAATTTTGTTAAAAAAGTACTATATGTTTAACATCACAGTTGTCATTTTATATTAAGTCAATTGGATTAATTAGCATTGTTTAATTTCAACAATGAAATACTTAGTCGAAATAGAGATTGTAAATGCTTTTGGAATTGGAAGGGTAGGTCAAGTTAAGCATATTGCACTGTGAAATACAGAATCCCTGCAGTGTTTTGTTTGCATATTTTGGCAAATTATTCTGCATTATTCTGACATTTCTGAATTCTCTGTGTAAAAACAACAGATAAAATCTAAATCTACACATGTGGAAATGTAAAGCAAGCAAATGATACCCGATTTGATGATCTTACTCTCCATTTGTGAGGCAGAATGAGATATCCAGTGGCCTAATCTTCTCTCAAATTCCTCATAGTCACCCTGAAATCCTCTTCTTCCATGCTGGGGCTGATGGGATTATATGTATGGCTGTGGTGTTGAGCAAAAGCTGATCCTGGTGACCTAGAGCAGGGAAAATGCTGTCGTAATCCAGACTGAGCCAAGCGCCGCATGAGGCGCGACAGCTTGAAAAAGCAAACTGACCACATATTCGCACGGGCATGAGTGCAGAGACACCGAAATTGGTTTCAAAAGGGCAATGGGTTTAACGAGCATCAGTGCCGCACAGGCTTTCAAATCTGGTGAAGAATTGCAACAATCTGCCTGAAACCCCACGCCTTCAAGGCTGCCATATCCATCTGTCCTTATCCACACACAGATGTGATTGTTCAGATGGAACCAGCTGATAATGGTGCTTTTGTGTGCATTTCCTTTCTCTATTTTCATTTTTGCTCAGGTTCAATATTGTTGGGCTGTGAGGAACTACTGATAATACATACCCTTCAAAGCCATCGCAGGTGAACATGACATGAACTTTGAATACATATGTTTAGCTGATTTAAAAATGCTTAAAATTAGTGTTGCTCAGTGGTTGTAGGTTCTGCTGGATGGTTGCCAGGTTGTTACTAAGGTGTTCTGGTTGTTTGCCAGGGTGGCACTAGCTAAGATGTTCTGGGTTTCGCTTATTTGCCAGGGTGTTCTAGGTGGCTGCTTAGGTGTTGCTAAGGTGTTCTGGGTGGCTGCAAGGGTGTTGCTAAGTGGGTGATTTGGGTGGATACCATGGTACTGATAAGTGTTTGGTTTTCTAGGGAGTTGCCAGGGGGCTGTTCAGTAGTTGCTAGGGTGTTCTAGATGGCTCCCAGGATGTTACTAAGGTGTTCAGGGTGGTCATTAGGGTGTTCTGGATGGCTTTCAGTGCTAAGTTGCTCTGGGTGGTTGCCAGGGTATTGCATATGTGTTCTGGGTGGCTATCAGGGTGTTGTTCAGTGGTTGCTAGGTTGTTCTGGGTGGCTGCCCAGGTGTTTCTATGTGGTTGCCAAGGTGTTGCTGAGGTATTCTGCGTGGCTGCCAGGGTGTTGCTACAGTACATGGTTGCCAGGGTATTACTAAGGTGTTCTGGGTGGCTGCCAGGGTGTTGCTGAGTGGTGGCTAGGGTTCCTGGCTGCCAGGGTGTTCTGGATTGATGCCAGGGTATTGATAAGGTGTTCTGGGTGGCTGCCTTGGTGTTGCTAAGAGGTTGCTAGGGTGTTCTGGGTGGCTGCCATGGTGTTGCTTAATGGTGGCTAGGGTGCCTGGGTGCCAGGCTGTTGCTAAGTGGTTGCTATGGTGTTCTGGGTTGATGCCAGGGCATTACTAAGGTGTTCTGGGTGGCTGCCAGGGTGTTGCTTAATGGTGGCCAGGGTGCCTGGCTACCAGGGTGTTGCTAAGTGGTTTCTAGGGTGTTCTGGGTTGATGCCAGGGTATTACTAAGGTGTTCTTCTGGCTGCCTGGGTGTTGCTAAGTGGTGGTTAGTGTGCTTGGTGGCCAGGGTGTTGCTAAGTTTTTGCTAGGGTGTTCTGGGTTGATGCCAGGGTATTACTAAGGTCTTCTGGGTGGCTGCCAGGGTGTTGCTAAGTGGTTACTAAGGTGTTCTGGGTGGCTGCCTGGGTGTTGCTAAGTAGTGGCTAGGGTGCTTGGCGACCAGGGTGTTGCTAAGTGGTTGCTAAGGTGTTCTGGGTTGATGCCAGGGTATAAGGTGTTCTGGGTGGCTGCCTGGATGTTGCTACAGTAAGTGGTTGCTAGGGTGCCTTGCTGCCAGAGTGTTGCAATGTGGTTGCTAGGGTGTACTGGGTGGCTGTCAGGGTATTCCTGAGTGGTTTGTTCTAAGTGATCAATAGGGTGTATGGAGATTTTCCACCAAGTGGAAAAATAAGCTTGATCTGAAAAGAGGCAAGAGAAAATATTGGAATGTTTAGTATAATTTTAAGCTGTCATTCCATGCCTAAAAATGTGACAGTTTTTCCAATTCTCTTTCATCACCAGGTGCAACGAATACAATTTTATGTCTCTGAGCAAACGTTGTTCTCACAGCCTTCTCAAGATGTTTCCAGCCATCCTAATAGAGAAAAATATGGTTTTCTTGTCAGATGCCTGATGGAGCTCATTGAACGTGTCTCAGCCTGAAGTTGTTTCTGCTGAAATGTCAAACACCTGTAGTGCAAAGAGAAAAAGAGGTTATTACAGCAAAGACGAGAACCTCACAGGGTTTGTAACGGTTGGCTCTGTGGTTCTCCAGACAGCCCCACGATGAACAAAAGTGCTCAGGTCTCCTGTGGAGGGGTCACTGACCGCCTTTTATATGAGGGAATTTTAGACACCCACTGTTCCACAGTGCTTTCCAATGTTTCAATCTTGAAGCACCACAAAAATGAGAGTGAGAAAATAATGACAGCAGTTTTATTTTTGGATAAATTATTACTTTAATTCAACCCACATAAATAGTTTAGCACAGAGATTTTGTTAGTAGAGAAAGTCATAAACTCAGATTTGAATGACCAAAAATCAGTGTTGTGTGTTTTTTGGAGATTTAATCTTCTGGAGTTTCGCAGCACATTTGCATGTTTTCTTATGCAAATGTAATTTATTTGACATAATGGTAATGCTAAAGGATGTACTCTGAAATGAAAAGAACAGTACTCTTGGCTAGAAATAAATCCCAAGTCATTTTCGATGAAGGTGGATTCATTTTGTCCCGAATGCCCTAGTGCATTAGCTAAATTTTTCATTACTCTTTATTAACATTTAAATAGCTTATGAAACTCATGAAGCTAATGCATATATTTATTGATATATGCACACATACATTATAACTTGTATGACATGGATTATGTGTATATATAGCCTAATACATATATATATAATTTATATCTGTGCGCGCATAAAATACTTATTAAAAATAATAACTACTTACTTATTTCTTTAATAATTACTTAAAAAAACAACAACAACAACAAAAACTTAAATTCATTTTTAAATCATAAAACTTTTCACCCCCAAGCATTTCAGTGTGGATTTGGCCTTTCGGCTCTCACTATATGTGCATATGCATTATGCAACATATACATGTCAACATAAGCTTGTGTAATATCTCCCTCTCAGCACCTGCATATTAGACAGGCCGTTCATATCAGTGATTTATAAAGAGAGAGGTTAGCTTCCCTCCTCGGGTGGCTTGGCTGGGTGCTGAAGCTCTTTTGAGCTGCGTTTTAAATTACAGACTGGATCCAGCGCCAGAGATCCAGCCTCCCTCCACCACTGCTCTTATGCTGTCGCTCTCCCCCGGCCTCAAACAGCAGCCTGACAGCTTAATTAGCGAGGAGCCGCGGGAGATGAATAGGGCCGTGGAACATTCGCTTCCACCTACTCAATAAAGGCCGGCATCCAGCTGTAGACCCACGAAACACTGAGGACGTTGATGTCATAGAAGCTGCTGAACTGCAACCTTACGGAGAACCGGGAAAAAGAGTGAAAAGAATATTTATTTGCTGGAGCATTAGCTAATGTACTCTGTTACTGATGACAGCGCTGTGATTAGCATAAGAAATCAGCTCTGTAGAAAAACGTACTGTGCAATAGATTCGGTTATGCTGTCAGTCTGGACCAAGAAGATAAGTCAACATAATATCGAATTTACTCTATTTCTTTATACGTTTATTGTACTATGGAGCCCCTAAAGGGACATGGTGGTGGAAAAAAATATGAGATGAGAAAAATAATAAGTCAATACTTTTGCATTCTCTTGCAAGTGTTTTGGGTCCCTCCTGAGAATCTTTGCGTTCACTCGCAACATTTTTGCGCTCCCCGAGAAACTTTGCCTATACGCTCGCAAACCTTTTATACGGAGCCTGCATGGTGGTGGAAAAAACATATGAGATTGGAGGAATAATAAGTCTCTTGCAAACGTTTTGCAGTCCCCCGAGAAACTTTGCGTTCGCTTGCAAAACCTTCGCGTTTCCCAGAGAAACTTTGCGTTTGCTCGCCAAACCTTTTCCTTCACCATGTCCCTTTTGGGGCTCCGTAGCTTTGAATTCTTTGCAAGCAAATGCAAACTTTTTTGGTGGAACGCAAAACTTTAGCGAGAGAACGCAAAAGCATTGAAATATTTTTTTCCCCTCCCATCTCATATTTTTTCCATCACCATTTGCCTTTAGGGGCTCCATCCTGGTCTTGTTAGAGTTTATGTTATTCCAAAGAAAAAAATTCTAACTTGACTTTCCTTTTCGGTAGACATCACCAAACACGTGAGTGGCAAAAAATAACGTTAACCAATTGTTTTAGGCTACAGTTGTAGGTAATGCACCTGTCTAATATCTTACAAAGAGTGAACACAATTATTTAATGCTGACACTGATATAATAAAAGGTTGTGGGAAAAATAGCAAATCACAAAAGATCTGAAAAACAAGTGTTATCATTTGGATACACTGAGATGCTCTGGAGGGGGAACTTGACTTTCAGTATCCATGACATGGTCAGAAAGCCTCCTTAAAGGGTTGGTTTACCCAAAAATGAAAATAATGTCATTTATTACTCACCCTCATGTCTTTCTACACCCGTAAGACCTTCATTCATATTCGGAACACAAATTAAGATATTGTTGATGAAATACGATGACTCAGTGAGCCATCTATTGAGAGCAAAGCCATTGAAACTCTCAAGGTCCATAAAGCTACTAAAAACATATTTGAAACAGTTCATGTGAGTTCAGTGGATCTATCTTAATATTATAAAGTGACAAGAATACTTTTTGTGAGCCAAAAAAACAAAATAACGACTTTTCAACTATACGCATAGTGATGGGCCGATTTCAAAACACTGCTTCAGAGCTTTACGAATCGAATCAGAGGATCGGAGCGCCAAAGTCACGTGATTTCAGCAGTTTAGCCGTTTGATAGGAGATCTGAATCACTAATTCAAAACAAAAGATTCATAAAGCTCAAAAGCTTCATGAAGCAGTGTTTTGAAATCGGCCCATCACTAGATATTGTTGAAAAGTCGTTATTTAGTTTTTTTGGTGAACAAAAAGTATTCTTGTCGCTTTATAATATTAAGATAGAACCACTGACGTCACATGAACTGTTTTAAATGTCTTTAGTACCTTTATGAATCAATGGCTTGAAATCCATCGGATTTCATCAAAAATATCTTAATTTGTGTTCCGAAGATGAACGAAGGTCTTACAGGTGTGGAACGACACGAGGGTAATAAAAGACATTATTTTCATTTTTGGGTGAACTAACCCTTTAAAAGTCTATTACAGCTACAGTACGTTCTGGTATAAAACAATTTACATCATCCAATCAATACCTGATGATAAAATCAATGTTTATCTTGTTGGACTTGGACACTGCTGTAAAAGGGATAGCGAATGCTGTTCATGTAGTTTAAGCAATCTTAGGATGTTTCAGTGCAGTGAAATCAAATATCCAATGAAATGCAGTGCAGTGAAATGTTTGCATGCAATGAATAACTTGCTAATTTTATAAATCTAGACTTTATTTTAATGACACAGGGCAATGTCAGTTTACAAAACCGCTCCAGAATATAAAACTTGTGCTCAGCACATAAAGCAATAAGCCTTCAGTGGTATTACAATGACTAATGAAGTAGTAATAAACAGCCTCATGCATCAACACCAGCAAGTCTGTAAAAACACAAATTTTCAATAATAATTTGTTAATAAAAACAGACCTAATGCTATTTACAATTCTTCCACAAAGTAAGGCAAATTGTTAGCATAACTACTGGCTCACTGTAACTTAAGGGATTTCAGTTGATGTGCATTTGCAAATGAGCACATGGCTCATTGAATCATTTTTTTCTAATCAAATCTATTCATTTTATAATAGTTTTACTGCTCAGAAATATGCATAATGAAATATAGATGTGCTAATAAAAACTTGGAGCTTGTACTTACTGCCCAATACAGCTGTAGTAGCTCATACTTACCGCCTGTCTCGAACAAACGCAGAGCTTTCCTCACTCACTAAAACACAGACACACACTTTTTATTGGCAGAAAGTGACAGCTTCATATTCTTCCACTCAAGATGCGAGTGTGGTTTCCACAAATAGGTCTGCAGTGAAATTCACAGGCACATTCAGTCCCTTCTTTCTTTCTTAAAGTCTTGCATGGAGCACAGGCTTCATTTAGATTTCACACATTGAGAAGGTGATGTTGCCTCTGTTAGCTCCACGGTGTATAAGCCAAGTTTGCTCTCACTTACATCACACTGCAGTAGATCCACACTAACTATCTATAATGCATTACTACTAGAACTTTATCCCTTTGCAACTTTCTTTGCAATGAATAAAAGAATTTTCAATGCAAAGCGACTGTGTCTGAACAAGTAGATTCTGTGCAAAGGGAATTTAAGCAAAGGGATTTTTTTCCACAGATTATCAAAGTTGAAGCAGGGTACAGTGTTAATGATAAACATTCACATTTTAGCAAATAAAGTGCATTAATATGTCAAAGTTCCAATGTGGTAAGAAGAAACAGGTGTGTAAATTACCTTCTCTGCTGATAATCGTACACCTGCAGAACAACTAGAATTGCATAGCATCATTTATCCTCTGCAATTCAGTTTCAAGGAGACTTCTGTGTTGACAAATGAACACCTGCAAGCAAAGGTAGGCATTGCAATTTGTTTCTTTGTATGTCATCTTCTGAGCATCTTCATAGATACAGGTAGGACTATCCCACATCCGAATTTGAATGTAATGCAGCGTTAGACAACTTTTAACCTTGGGTTAAAATGTTTCGCACTAATTGAAAGTGTTTTAGCATATACTGTTAGCACAGCTTTAGCATGTTTAACCACAGATTATGAAGCATTCCTTGGAGCTTTTGTGACGTTAACCTCAAAGTTTGGTGCCAGTGCAGTGTGAATTATTAACTCAGGGTAAAATATGAACTGTATGAAAATGTTCTTAACCCAGGGTTAAATCACAATGTCTTAACAATTTCAAGTGTGAAACATCCAGTCATAAACAGAGACAAACTTGACTTAAAATAGCCTTTAAGTTTAGTTGGTTTAAGATGGTTTAGCTTATGTTTCAGCCTGATTAAGCTGGTTTAGCTAGTCTCCCATCTTAAAACCAGCAGAACAAACCATCCTAACCAAAATGACCAGCTAACCACCTTAGGCTAGTTTAAGATGCTTTATTCAGTATAGGGAAGTGTTTGGTTAATGCATATGTTTTTGTTTGCATTAAACATCCCTGCTGAAAAATCCAGCCTAAGCTGGTCAGGCTGGTTTTAGAGGGGTTTTGGTTAGCTAGCACAGTGGTTCCCAAACCTGTCCTGGAGGACCCCCAGCCCTGCACATTTTGTATGTTTCCCTCATTTATCACACCTGATTCAACTCATGTGCTCATTAGTAGAGACAGCAAGACCTGAAGCAGGCATGTCAGATAAGGGCGACATACAAAATGTGTAGTGCTGGGGGTCCTCCAGGACAGGTTTGGGAACCACTGAGCTAGGAGACTGGGTGGCTGGGAGACCAGCTTGACCAGCTACTTCCAGCTTAAAGGGTTAGTTCACCCAAAAATGAAAATTCTGTCATTTATTACTTACCCTCATGCCGTTCCACATCCGTAAGACCTTCTTTAATCTTCGGAACACAAATTAAGATATTTTAGTTGAAATCCGATGGCTCCGTGAGGCCTGCATAGGGAGCAATGACATTTCCTCTCTGAAGATCCATTAATGTACTAAAAATATATTTAAATCAGTTCATATGAGTACAGTGGTTCAATATTAATATTATAAAGCGACGAAAATATTTTTGGTGCGCCAAACAAAAAAAACAACGACTAAAATAGTGATGGCCAATTTCAAAACACTGCTTCAGGAAGCTTCGGAACGTTATGAATCAGCGTATCGAATCATGATTCGGATCGCATCTCAAACAGCCAAACTCGGCCAAACTGCTGAAATCACGTGACTTTGGCGCTCCGAACCGCTGATTCGACACGCTGATTCATAACGCTCCGAAGCTTCCTGAAGCAGTGTTTTGAAATCGGCCATCACTATTTTAGTCGTTATTTTGTTTTTTTGGCGCACCAAAAATATTTTTTCAGCGCTTTATAATATTAATATTGAACCACTGTACTCACATGAACTGATTTAAATATGTTTTTAGTACATTAATGGATCTTGAAAGAGGAAATGTCATTGCTCCCTTTGTAGGCCTCACGGAGCCATTGGATTTCAACTAAAATATCTCAATTTGTGTTCCGAAGATGAACGAAGGTCTTACGGGTGTGGAACGGCATGAGGGTGAGTAACAAATGACAGAATTTTCATTTTTGGGTGAACTAACCCTTTAAGCCAGCTAAGACCAGCCAACCAGTTTAGGCTGGTTTTAGCTGGATTTTTCAGCAGGAATTAAACATTTGAAACACTTTCATGATGACTTTGTTCAAAGATAGATACATAAACTTCACACAGCAGCAGAATACGGTTGTCAGTCTTGTATTTGAGTCCTTAATACGGTTATGTTCACACACACAGTACAGTTCACACACATTCTATAACCAAACTCACACCTGTACATTTTCAGGACTCATAACCGCATTCTTCGAAAATTTGCGCTGTGTGAACGGAACCGGATTGGACAACTAGTTGTCTGTCACGTCATTCAGTGCAAGAGAGCCCCTATAATAAGGGGTTTCATATGTGTGGTTTCACTTTCGGTAACTTACAGCGAGGGAGATGAGCTGTGTGTCATTTGAAGGTTTTAGTTCCAACTCAAATGCCGTGTCATGCGCGAGACGCTGCAAAGGACGTGAGATGCAACGGTTAAAGGTGTCCGGCGAGCACATGTTGTTTACATTGAAGCTCCTGTCGGTTAAATTAAGATTTGAGATGTCCCTAACACTAATTCAAGAATTGCAAATATAAAAGTTACATAAAATCTCACACTTTTGCTATACTAAAGCCTGAAATGGGCACTTTTTGTGACAGCAACCTCATCATTTAATATCAAAGGCTTAACTTCAGAATTTGAACTAAAATCAGTATTCTTATGATTGCTCTGAACATTTCAGACAGAATTCACCTAACTTTAAATTACTTTTTCATAAATGTAACAAAAAAAAATTATAATAAAAATGTATGTGACGGGGTAGACTGTGACGGGGTTGCGATTTTTTGCTCAAATTGGCCACTGCTCTAAATCTAGTGAATAAATGGCAAAAGTGCATGGCATGCATGATATTAAGAAATCATGAATAATGTTGAAATAACAAAGATAATTTTCACAAGTAATTGTTTTCTATCTTTAATCGATGTAGCAGTGTTGAGTCATTAAAGGATTAGTCCACTTTTAAATAAACTTTTCCTGATAATTTACTCACCCCCATGTCATCCAAGATGTCCATGTCTTTCTTTCTTCAGTCGAAAAATAAATTAAAGTTTTTGATGAAAACATTACGATCCCACACACGATACCAGATGAGAAATAAGGGTCTTATCTAGTGAAACCATTGCTCATTTTCTGAAAAAAATTGAAAATTATATAAGTTTTAACCATAAATGCTCATCTTGAACTAGCTCTCTTCTTCTTCTTTATTAGAATTCCAGCAGTGTAGACAAAACAGGTCTGCCCTCCACAGGTCAAAGTTTTGAACTAATTTTTATATGCAATATGTTAGTATATAACAATTAGTTCAAACTTTGGCCTGTGGAGGGCAGTAATACACTTAGCAGTGTCTACACTGCCAGAATTCTAATAAAGATGAAAAAGAGAGCTAGTTCGAGATGAGCATTTATGGTTAAAACTTATATAATTTTAAATTTTTTTCAGAAAATGAGCAATGGTTTCACTAGATAAGACCCTTATTTCTCATCTGGGATCGTGTAGAACAATTTGAAGCTGCAGTGAAACTAATTTTGACCTTCAACTGTTTGGTGCCCATTCAAGTCTACTATATGGAAAAAAATCCTGGAATGTTTTCATCAAAAACTTTAATTTCTTTTCGACTGAAGAAAGAAAGACATGGACATCTTGGATGACATGGAGGTGAGTAAATTATCAGGAAAAGTTTATTTAAAAGTGGACTAATCCTTTAAGCTTGACAAACACAATTTCACAACATAATTTAGTTATAATTATTAAAGAAGGTGGTAATTTGCCTTTGTCTGCTCACAATGTTGTTCAAAAGACTTCTATGATGTCACTTCCTATTAATGATGTCACATAAGTATCAGTTCATTATTTTTATAGGGGTAGAATGGTTTGTGTAATGGGGTTGAGGGTTTACTGAGGTACAGCATTTGATCTATTCACTGTAGTTAAAGTTTAAATGGCATCTTGAGGAATTCTACTGATTTTCCGTGTGGCACGCAAATGACTCCGACATGCCTTTCAACAGCTGCTGGAGAGATCCTGATGTGAGAGATAAGGTGGGAAGGATTGTGTGGTGTGATACAGTACCTTTCACCTCCCATCATGCACTGAGAAAATGGACTAATTTTGGGCCCAGAGAGAAAGCACGCTCTGCACGCTTATTGACAGAACATCTGGGAACACAGGAAACTGGAAACAGAAAAAGCCTTTGGCAACATGGTTATTTGCAAGCAGTAACTGTCAAAAAGTCATGTGCACAGATGTGAATGCTCATTGTGTTAGTCAGTGCAAGTGTGAAGTGGTAAGTGCATTTATGTGAGTCAATGTTACTATAGTTAATTAAAAAAAAAAATTGTTACTTGAAATAAAATTATTTCAGCTAGTCGTTAAAATAACTCAAATTAAAATAAAAAATTGAAATTAATAAAAACAACAAAATTATTAACACTTTAAAATTAAAATGAATATGGACAGTATACAAATGGATTCAAAATCTGAATAAAAACTAAAATAGTATTTCAATTATACTAAAATAACACTGATATGAGTGTTTAATCTTGCTATTTTTAAAGAAATATGTGTATGTACAGTAATATTTTTACATTTACTAATTCCTAAACTAAAAATTTCTGTCACCAGTAAAACCAATGAATATGTGTTTATGAAAATTGTCATGTGATACAGTAACCGCCAATCAGAGAGCACTCGAGAAGAGGGAAGTTGACATTTTTTAATTCAAATTTTTAATTCACCCCAGTCATGTGGTCAAGAGGTCAGCCGGCCACACTATGTCATGCACACACAACAAATAAGACAAACAAATTTAAATGCTCATTGCAAGTTTTCCTAATAAAGGCAAAAACAATAAACAGATGTTGTTCTGACAGTCCGCAGTTCGAATCCATATCATGACGGATTCCCTTCTTTAGTCAGAGAGGGTCACACAGATTATTTGATGTTGTGGGATCTTTAAAGATCCCTCAATAATGGATTCTATTGCCGAAAGAGATTATTGTAGAAATGAATACAGAGCAACATGTGGTGATTATTGTAAATAATCATATTTATACAGCAGCGTGAATCACACTGCTGTGGGTGGACAGACGGATTTAACAATGCAATATTCCTGTAGCATTAAAATAAAAATATAGTAGCTGAGAGTAAACAAATGAAAAAGAAATGGTCACAACAATCGTTTGTTTCTCTGCTGACAGATAAAAATCCAAATATTGACAATTAAATTATTTATAGGGGAGAATGGGGCTATTTGTCACATGTGAATGTTATCATCATATTACAATAATAATACATTTGCAGTTTATTATTCAATTATGTAAGTAAACTGAAATGTTTTGGTACACATGTTGTATTTGTGTCAATGCCCCCCCACAGCAGTGGATCTGTTGCCAGTCATAAAGTCATTACATTTCATCTAGTCCTTACACACAAGCTCATCTGTCTTTGTCATCAGGCTATTATATATAGTATGCAAGTACAGTTTATTGATGTAAAATACATGTTATTCTGTCCTGACCCCAAAAACCATCATGTACATACATAGGTTAAAGTGACAACCAATAAAAAGTGGAAAATAATGCTGCTTTTGTTGTTGTTGTGCTAGTGAAACGCTGGACATATTTCAGACAGTGTTAAAATATATGTTTGTGCATTGTTTTTGCGGCGGCGGCGGCATTTATGAGGATTAGTTGCTTTGGCTTTATTTGATGTTTTTCCCATATGGATACATGGGGGAGCTTTTTTTTTTGTTTGTTTGACAAAGAAGTATTTTAATTTGTTTGCTTCTATATCTGAATATGAATTTGAGTATGTGCCTTAATGAAATACAAACTCCACATTTGAAAGATAACCCTTCAAGGCACATATACAGTATGCTGAATGCTGTAAAAATGGGAATGCATCTGAGTTTAAAATATGCCTTTGTAATTTGTCAAGGATATAACTACTTACAATATATGCACTGTACAATATTATAAAATGGTAGCGATTTACATAAATTTACATGAGTGCTGCAACATATGCTGTGAAATCCAGAATGTCAGACGTCAAGTTGATTGGTATTAGAAGGGTGAGCTGTTTGAGCCTGGAAACGCTTCCCGCTGGCAGACTCGGAAATTGACTAAAAGAGTGCACGGGAGCGCCGGAGTCCCTCTGGAATTTCTCTCATTAATTAGTCTTGTCTAAAACCGAATTACTTTGGCGGGCACTTTGGGCTTTGCATACCTCAGTGATCCACATCAAGATAATTATTCAAGATTTTATTTTTCAAGAAAACATCAACAGGGTTCCATTTCGAAAGTCACTTACCACCTAAAACCTTTGGCTAATTTTTTAAATAACCGATTCATGCTTTTTGTGTCACATTTCATCTAAATTATTACTGGTCGTCTGCCCAAGAATCCTGGATTTTAGCTAAAAACTAACCATCCTGACTGCTTCTGATTTATTTGCTTCACAGAGGTAAAATTAGAGACCAACTCTCAACTGAAAGCGAGGTGGTGAAATGAAATTTAAATCAAGAAAATGCAAAAAATTGACAAGTAATGGAACCGTTAATCCTAACAATCTTCTCTACCCATTTAATGGTATTTTATTGGTTAGTTGTTGTCAGAGTTGGAGTCTTGATCTTGAGACCCATCAAAACCACATAAATGTGCCCTGAGTTGGATTATGCTCACACTGTCACTCCAAATCCAATTATTTGCATATCCGATTGGAATTTGATAAAAAAAATATTATTGACTGTCCACGTTGTGTATCGCAACTGTTCAGATCCAATTTGTGTGTCCCATGCCGCTCTTTCGTTTTCCAGAATATCTGCATTGGTTTCTATGAAATGGTGTATGCCAAAAACAACAACAAAAACCACAACATGGAGGGGTTTGCAAAACAGATGTTGTCTTATTTAGCCTACAACATGACAAAATCGCTATGTTCACACTGCAAGCCTTAATGAAGTGACATGTGGCCAAGTATGGTGACCCATACTCAGAATTTGTGCTCTACATTTAACCCATCCAAGTGCACACACACAGCAGTGAACACACACACACCGTGAACACACACCCGGAGCAGTGGGCAGCCATTGCTGCGGCGCCCGGAGAGCAGTTGGGGGGTACGGTGCCTTGCTCAAGGGTCTCACCTCAGTCGTGGTATTGAGGGTGGGGAGAGTGCTGGACATTCACTCCCCTCACCGACAATCCCTGCCGGACCTGAGACTCGAACCCATGACCTTTGGGTTACAAGTCCAACTCTCCATCCATTAGGCCACGACTGCCCCCACTAATGCTCAATTCCTGCTCTGTTCATGCTCAATTTTTTTACTCAGATCTGATTTTTTTTTTTTTAATTGGCCTGCATGCACAAAAGAACAATACGAACGGGTTGCCAGGTTTTTTTTTACCACCAAAAATCAGCTCAATTGACCCTTCGCCGGGAGTTTGATTGACAAGCGATCTAACCAGTCATAACGCCGAATCTGCCATTTTGTCTGACAAAGACAAGCAGCGCTACAGCAATCTGTCATGACCATGATCTCGACACATTAAACAATTTGAAAGCTGGGACTTTGTTTAATATCATAAGTAACGTGCTCTGTCTTGTCTGTCGACGTGTTGTCAGTGTCCTCTTTGCTCCACGATGTATTTTTCACTCTGTGTGGCGTGACAGCGCCATGGCTTGTCGGACAAAGCAACAGTAACTAAGGGGGGGCGGGTCTTTGCGAAGGGTCAATTGCTTCAAAACTAGTCCAAAACTATCCCAATCGCATTCCGTGAGGTATCCCGGTAAAAATCGCGTTCTGGGGGTTAAATATCGTGTTAGTGCGGTCGCTTCAACCCACGGAGTTGCAAAACAACCCGCGGCAACAGTGGAAAAGTAACCAATTATGCGGGAAAATCGTGGACTTGGCAAAACATGCAGTGCGCTGTCATACATAAGTAAACACGGAGGGCATTAAAGTAAGTGATTACGCGTTTATTTATAGTGCGATCTGCCGCGATTTGGGCCACATAAACCTGCAGTGTGAAAGTAACCAATGTGTAGCCAATGTGTAGCCGCCGCGCTGGACTACTACATCTTATGAGGCAGTGGCTGAAACATCATAGGAGGCTGATATGTGTGGCTTTATTCCATGCTGTAGTCCCCGCCGGTTTCAAAACATGTCTCCGTTATATTGTCATTTTCTGCTCGTCCGGCAGTTTGCAACAACACAACCTTGTTCTTTTCTGGAGCGACTTTCAGCATGTTTCCTATAACAATGTCTGATTTTTACGTTTTACATGGCATGAGAAAGCCACATAAACCACGCAAAATCTGATCAGAGCAGTCAAGACTGAAACAGACTTCCAGAAATGCGATTTGAATAGGGTTTCAAACCACATATGAATGTAGCTCGAAAAAGATTTGTAAAAATCACATTTCATGTGATCACTAAATCTGATCCGATTTTTAATTGGGATAAGCACAAAACTTGGATTTGGACTGATAATCTGAACGTAGCCAGAGTCCAGTTTTGGTCTTGGTTCAGGGCCTCTAACATACTAAAAGTGATACTCAGCCAAATTCAACAAGGTGTCTTCATGACTACAGGAAATAAGCAACATTTCTATGGCTTTGAATGGCTATGTACAAAGTGAATGCTGTGATAAATTCAGCATCTTCTCCATTTCAGTTCATTAACCTGGACAATCTCATACTTGGACAGGTATAGGTCTGGATCTGGGCCTTGATAGGTCAAATCTGGGTCTTGTAGGGTCTGGTCTTGACTCCAACTCTGGTTTATTGGATGATCCTAACGGTTACACAGATACTCATATATTATATTCAGGAAACAGTAAAAGATTAAAGTTAAAACTGAAAAGTGACATGATTGCTGTTATATCAGAGATGCAATTTGGTTACTGAACAAAAACAATCCCTACCCCAAGCAGGGAATGAGAACTGTTGATTACATTCTGACTGTTCACCTAAAAGAGCTACACTATGTTTTTCAATCAACATCAGAGCAATTTAGGCCTATGAGGTACCATCTGATTTGCAGGGCATCCTCTCAAGACATCATCAAAGTGTAAAATACATAAATAACTGTCTTTATTGATGCATTTAAATAAGTCTCATTCAAATAAATGGTCGAGAGAAAAGCAATCATTGCTAGGGTTAGCATACATTATACATTGATTGTTCACAATGGAATAATAGTCGAGTCAACGTGCTGTTTTTTATATAAATCCCGATGAATAACAATCATCAGCGATGCCGTAACGTTCCCATTGTGAGGCCCTGTTTTAGTGGATGTTTTGGAGTCGGTAGTTTCTTTTCAGAAAATATTTTTAAAAGGATTATTTGCTTTTTATATTGAATCCAGTGCTAAGGTAGCTATCGCTTCGCCTCGTGACAGTATACACATACCAGTTTGAACAAAGCACATGCAATTATTCTCCTCTCAGAACCGACTTTTGCTGTCTCTCGTCTGTCACCTTTAAATATAACGCACTTGGAAAGTCTCTACATACATGTATAATTTACAAAAAACTTTTGATTGAAATTAAACAAACAAAAACGAAAAAAAAAAAAAAAAAAAGGTTAACGGAAACGATGACTCACATCAAACAACAACTAATGCACATGCTATGGTTGGCAACAATATTTTGGCATGATGTGAATCAATGTCTTATTCTTCTTAAATAGAATTGCTTATAGAAAACAATACCTGATACTGTGTAGTCCTTTTCAAATCAGTTTTATAGTTATTTCCTCTTCGATGTTGTGGCACTTGAATCTTAAGAAAGAACCAGAGGCTGCTCACCGTTTGATAAAACACGTTTTCACATGTCCCTTTAAAAAATTATATATATATATATCTCTCCCTCTGTATTATTCAAAACTCAAATGTGTATCGTCTGATAAGATATCAGGGTGGTATTATTATATCCAAACCCACTCAGGTGCTGCTCAAAAGGGCAAAGGCGGCCCAGGTGATGTTTTCTGCAAAAATAGATATCCATGCTTCATGCTTTTTAACGAAGTTCTTATATATCCATCAACCGTTCAAGCGTCCTGCTCACGTGATCCAACGTCACTTCCTTGCGTCTCGCAAGAGCCTGGAAATGTCGAAAAAAAAAAAGTGCAGGAATGAGGTTTGGTAGAGCAGCAGCATTGGATATGTGTGTTCAGCGATTAGTTACCGGGTGCCGTCGTTCCTCAGATGGACTTGCGGCGTCTCATGAGCCGGAGGTTTTCTGTGAAGCTGTGCAGCCCGGGTGAGACGGAGCTGATGGGGGAGGGAAGGAAGCTGTTTTTCAAAGTGCTCGGCGAGATCTCCTCTATGCGGTAGGAAACCGTCGAGTGGTAGTGATGGTACTGATGGGGGCTCAACTGGGAGCCGAACGAGTTCTGGTGCTGAAACGCGCCACCGCCGCCTCCTCCTCCTCCCATTCCCAACCCGAGGCCGACCGAGCTCCCGAACTCATGCGAATGGTAGTGCATGCAGGAGCAAACGGACTGGAGATCGGTGACCTCGGGCCTGTAGCGGTGCTGCTGCTGCTCTCGTCTCCGTCGACTCCTCTGGAGTGTGTCCTCCTGGATGTGGATGATCATGCTACTGCGGTTCCCCGCCAGGGAAGCTCTCTCCTCGGCGTCCCGCCGCTCGTCCTCGCTATTCATGGTCAGGAAACGTAGCACCACCAGGTTGAGAAAGGCCCCGATGACCGTCAGCCCCACTAGGATGTACATGAAGCTGAACGCCACATAAACGGGTTTCCTCTGCAAGGCTTTGTTCTTCTGCAGGGCCACAAAGTCCCCGAACCCGATGGTGGTGAGTGTTATGAAACAATAATAATAGGACTGAAAGAAACTCCAGTCCTCGTAGTGGGAGAAAGCTGCCGCGCCGATGCAGAGCGTTCCCATGCAGGAGAAAAACCCCACGGTCACCATGTTCTCCATTGAGACGTCCGTGATGCGCATCCCGCAGCACTTTTTGATGCGCTTCAGC
The DNA here is from genome assembly GCA_003731715.1 of Anabarilius grahami. Classification (NCBI taxonomy): domain Eukaryota; kingdom Metazoa; phylum Chordata; class Actinopteri; order Cypriniformes; family Xenocyprididae; genus Anabarilius; species Anabarilius grahami. Next base: position 2,161,226 of record RJVU01042532.1, read on the forward strand.
AGGTACTTGACGAAGGTGTTCATCCTCTCGCCGAGGCTTTGGAACATCACCAGCGTGAGCGGGATCCCCAGCACAGCATAAAACATGCAGAACGCCTTTCCTGCATCCGTGCCCGGAGCCGCGTGGCCATAACCTAAAGACCAGAAATAGAAGTGATCAGATCAAAGATGACAACAAACAACAAAACGGAGTGTGCTGAGAATACTGCTGCTTAAAATCTGGGCTGGAAACCAAATGTTGCAGGTGTGACTGTGAACCCCGTGTGAGCTGATCCATGAGCTGCCACCGTTGCACTGCTTGGGTTTTTAATTAGTCTATTTTTGACTTGTTTTCCAGGTAAAAATCTAAAATCCATTTCAATTCACTTGCACAGTAACAGCACTTAAAATATTAAGGGTCAGATTTACTAAACAGGGCAAATTAGTGTGAGAGCACAGTCGCATAAAGTTCTGTGTGTGATTTACTGACCACACGCAAATTAAAGATGCAGGTGCGAAAAATGCTACCTATCAGATTCATATGGTTTGAGGCTTTTTTAACTTCCATACTTACCCTACCCTAATCCTACCATTAAAACAATGCAAATATAGTGTTGGTAGCACAATCTGATAGGTAGCACTATTCATCATAACACCTGGATCATTTCTATAATGACCAACGCAATCTAGCAAGAGCAGTGCAAATTAGCGTCTGGTTTAAGAAATGCTTTCATTTGGGTGGTAAATAATGCCGCAAATACCAGTAAATTGACTAGCTCAAACCTTAGTAAATCACCTTGCACACTTTATTTAAATACTCTCCTCCCTTAAATTTTGCATCTGAAAAGGAGACTCCTACAATAAGGTCAGCCACAAAAATAACCTTGTCCATGCTTTTTCAGGACTAATTTTTCACTGCGATTCTCTAGTAAATCCTGACAGCTGTTTTTTAATGCCAAAAGACGGTTTGCGCTGGCGCAAGCTGTTAGTAATTCTGGCCCTATGATGTAATGTTAAGAGGACAAATTATAGAGAAATACAGATTTTTTCCAGTAACTTTTCACAAGAGCTTATTGAATATTTTAGTTCTAGAAAACCATTTACTTACTGGTTCGTTGATCATCCCAGAGACCAAATGCACTGATCATAACATTTTTCTCTCCAAAGAATCATATACTACAGCAACAGTGGTTTAGCAATAGTAGCAACTAGCAGCATACAGTGGTTTGCTGAACCTAAGGTGCTACAAAAACCATTAAAGAACTTTCAATTTTGGGCAAGGCACTTTCCCCAAGTTGTTCTAGATGGATTTCCCCTGGGATAACTGTGCTGTATGCCCATTTGGATAAAAGCATTAGCATTAGCTAAATTGCAAAGTAGTAAAGTTGAATCAAGAAACTGCTTTCAAAAGCCCCAGAAAAAAAAAAATGTATCGCATGTCGGCAAGCAGAAATTTGCAACATGGTGTGATTTCACAATTTAATCTGATTGTACTCTGGAGACTGGCCAATTTCTATCATCTTCACCAAATTCCAAGAAGCCAATCAGTCAATTTCCAAGAACTGAAAGTTCCCTAAATGTTGGCTTCACCTGTAAACGCACTAAGGCAGAAAATGTGAGCTGAGTCACATACTATCTTAGCCAAAACCCTGAGTATAGGTCACGCAAACCAGGTGTCTCTCTGATCTTATTCTGGGCTCAGAGATTACAGGGGGTGTCCAATTAGTGCCAGGTTTACTCTCTTGCCCCCTTGGCCCACTTCTTAGGGGGGCGAGACAGGAAGGTAGGCGTTACAGGTTTAGAAAAGACAGAAAGAAGAAAGGATAGTGGAGCCAGTAAAGCTTTTAGCTTAATTAGACTTTATCTGGAAGTAAAAAGACTAAATTTGCTGACTCACATTGAAGCCAGTGAGCCTTTCTAATACAGTCTTTGCTGATGAGCAAGAAAATAAGTGACAAGACTAAAGTAAAATTGTATTACATCCCACCTCACTATGCCAAGACAAGTATTCATCTTCCCTCTTTCATTAGCACTGAGAAGATATCATTGAAAGAGCTTTAGTTACACCAGCATATGTTTAAGTGATACTAGCTCAAACATAGTGGTTTTTAACAGGCTTGCTTAAAGTTGTTTAAGCAATTATATATATATTCTTCTATTTATTATGCAATGTATCTAACAATAAAAAAACTAATAATTTGGGATTTTTCAGTGACTTTCAAGTGGTGAAAAGTGAGTGTCTTTATGAATGAGTCAATGAACAATTCACTCAAGAGATTCATATTGTATTTATGAACTGCATTTACTGCAGAAAATAGTAAAAAAAAAAAAAAGTCAATGAATTATGCACTGAATCATTCAAAACTGATTCATTTAGCAATGTCTTTATTAGTGAATCAATGATTCATTCACTTAACTGAATTATTCAAAAACATGGATTCATTCAGGAACTAAACAAGCCTTCACGAATGAGTCAATGAATCATTCACTCAACCGATTTGGTAAAAACCACTGATTAAATCAGGAATGCCACTACTGTGTGTTTTGCTTAAATGGATGGATGGATGTAAGGTTTTGTTTTCAAAATATATAAAATACATAATATTTAAAGCACCTTATGTCACTATTTTTCTAAAAAAGACAATTGTTCTTAATTTGTATCACTACAGAAATAGCAGCAGATTTAATGAGAATGCATCCCATTGACATATAGCCTCTTCAAAACCTTCTGAACGCCCACTGGACGGCCCACGCTGCAGTGCTCAACACCCACAAACACATGCATTCATTACGGCAACACAGAACGGCCACGAGGCTCAACTCCTGCAGAGCACTTGTGGAAACTTAACTGGCTTTTACTGATCTTTTGGACTTGTAAGGATTGATCTCCCGGTTCCCCTGAAGGCCGCCTGCCCACTCGAGCGTGCGGTTATGGATTCTATTTATAGAAGTCGAGCCTGATCGATTCGATTTGCAAGCAGCACCAGGGAGAATTTTCTTTTCTTTTTCACTGGGTACTTACTGTGTTGGAGTTGCCCTTTTGACCTCGTGTGTGCACACACAGGCACTTATTGGAAATATGGTGTGTAAATTTCATGTTTTCATCACTCACAGCTGTGGTGGAATATTGAAGAAAAATGCAGCTGGGGTCAATAGGTTTAAAGGTGAAAGTGCACTTGGATAGAATTGGCAGCATATACAATTGATATCTGAAGACAAAAATACATTCAATACAGTTGCACATAAATTATGGAATATGTTGTGAAGCTGTTGATAATGAGGATACTTTTGGAAAGCTCAGTCAAATTAAAATTTTGAAGTTTTTTTACTTTTATTCTGCTCGGATGTATTGAACTGATGAAAAGTGACAATACAAAAGATTTCTATTTCAAATAAATGAATCCAGAAAAAAAAAAGCTCATGGTTTCCACAAAAATGTTAAGCAGCACATCTGGTTTCAACATTGATAATGTTTCTTCAGCAGCAAATCAGCATATTAGAATGATTTCTGAAGGATCATGTGACACTGAAGACTGGAGTAATGATGCTGAAAATTCAGCTTTGATCACAGGAATAAATGACATTTTAAAATGTATTCAAATAGAAAACAGTTCTTGAATTGAAGAAAATATTATTGTTTTACTGAATTATTGATCAAATAAATGCAGCCTTGGTGAACATGAGAAACTTCTTTCAAAAACATAAAAGCTTTTCAAAGCGTAGCTGTATGACATTAGTTTTGTATAATCTGGAAATAGAATTGGAATTACATAAAAGTAAAACATTAAAAAATATCATATAGACCCCCAAAACACACAGACACACATGTAAAATTATTATATGTTCTATATTAAAAAATATATTAATATTTTAACTTTTTTTTTTTTAAAGCAACATCAACTAGTTCTGCCACTAATTTGGTCTGTGTCTCAGCCTCAGACGTCACACCCACGGACCGTTGGCTGAACGTCTGATGCATATGGCGCACATGGAAATTGGAAAAACTTCAGGAGTTTCAAAGTTATTCTGATTGGTTGAATTCTACAGGATTTCCAGGAGATGTGTGTGACATGTTCTTTAACGGTCTGTCTGGAAACAAAGATGCTGTGACACAAAACCCCCTCATGGAAGAAGAAAGCCGTGGTGTTTACTATTGTGACAATGAGTGCTTATCAGGTTAAACTAAACGCTGGATTTTCAAAAGTATGTTTAGTATGTAAAGTTCACGGCATAGACTCTTTAAAATATGTCCAAGAGTTTTACACAGCGGTTTGTTATTTTATGGACATCAACATTACATTTTCAAACCCCTAAACATGATGCGGAGCAAAACAAACTCTCATTGTTTGCTTTACATATCAGTCAGACTCCTCTGGGTGGTCCTTGACCAATGAAAGCTGCTATGGAGTCCAGACCTTCAGCCGTCAGTCTGAAGGTCTTGCTATGCAAAAACTAGGGCTGCGTTCCACTCCACTTTTAGACACGCACTCACAAACTTCACTAAGCACTTCCCCTCGTCGGAATCCCTGCCGCCATTTTGAAGTGCATTCCACTTTGTGAAGTGGACGAGGGAAGTTTATATGGACAGACCCTCGCTCCCTTGATTTTAACCGAGGGTGCGAGTGTACTTCATATGTACACTTCAGGCAGCTCCATATGCCACAATGCAACACGATTGTGACGTCACCGCATATTGTGTTTAATTTACCCCCACCACAAACAACTCTATGATATATGAATTATTTTTTTAAATATTTAAAACAAAAAAATTAATAATAAATCAACTCCATAGCGGATTCCAAGTGACCAAGGGCTTAGGACGTTCCAATTCAGCCCATTGCAAAGGGTGCCGCCAGTAGTGGGCACTCATGCAACGTAAGCAATGATGTACATCTGAGTCAACGAGACTGAGGGAAGTTAGCAAGGGAAGGGCATAAAAAAATGAACCGGAACGCAGCCTAGGTCTGTGTTGACTAGTGGGTCACATGACTTTTTGTATTAATGGTGAAAACAGGAGAAATTCACTTTTCCACAAACTGTTCCAGGGTAGCTGTCTGACATTAGTTTTATATAATATCTGGAAATAGATTTGGAATTACAGAAAAGTAAATTGAAGAATGCTAGAACTGCACACATCCGAGTTACTTTAGAGTGGAAAAGACAAAAAGCGTGCAAACCACTACTGCTCAAAAGTTTGGAATAATTCATATTTTTTAAATGCTTTCAGAATCTCCTTCTAACCAAGGCTGCATTTATCTGATCAAAAATACAGTAAAAAATAATAATATGGTGAAATGTTACAGTAATTAATATAAAATAAGTTTTCTATTTGAATATATTTTAGAATGTAATTTATTCCAGTGATCAAAGCTGAATTTTCAGCATCATTACTGCAGTCACATGATCCTTCAGAAATCATTCTAATAAGCTGATTTGCTGCAAAAGAAACATTTCTGATTATTATCAATATTGAAAACAGCTGTGTTGCTTCATTTTTTGTGAAAACCGTGAGAGACTTCTTTCAAAAACTTTAAGCGAGCGAGACATCACTGTTTTTACAGCATTCATGACAACACACGCCAGAAGCTTTCGTTTCTCACCTGCATCATCTCTCCCTCCTCCCACACGCTCACTGTCAATGCAGCCAAAAACAGCAAAGACGGCTGAATCTTCATGTCGTGAGTCATTTACAAAAGGTAAACGCTGACCCGCCGGCTAGTTGACTAGTCTTCTGTATGACTAGAAAACAAAACCAAACGGATTGATCTCTTTACATGTCAGTCCAAGTGGGTGGTTTTTGTCCAAAATAAGCTACAATGTTTGCCAAGTCAAAGGTCTGGTTATGCAGGACTACCCAAGCCCTGATGTAAAAAAATCATAAACTCTGTGTTTACAGATTTTGAACTGTACGTGCTAATATTGATTCAGCAAGCGACAAACACATAGTATTCAATACGCGTGATTCCCTGTTCACATCAGTGGCGTTCCACCTCCTCTTTCTGAGGATGAACGCTTGCTTTAGCGAGAGCTCTTGAGTGGGATGTGAGGAGATTAGAGCTGATGCACGTAGGTGGTTTATTTACTGTCAATGCAGAGCCTTGCAGAGCTTTGATACCATGAGAATTTAAAAGCATTTTTATCGCTATCTGTGGCAGTGGGTTGATCTTTTACACGGTTGGGTTTTCGTTCCAGTCCTGGCTGTTGATGAGCTTAGTCATACTGTGTGTGGTCTTTCTCGCTACGACATACACTGAGCTAATGGGAGGAACGCATTGGAAACTGTGAATTCAGATTCAAAATAAACCACATTGAAGCATCCAGGAGTCAGTGGTATTTTAAAACCGAACATTTAAGCAGTGATATAACACTACAGCACGCAAGTTTTAAAGTTTTACAAACTCCTTTGAGGTGCGTAGGGCAATAAAATCACCTTCGTAACTGTGCTTCACACATTTCATCCTGAGCATCTGTGATCTGTCTCAGTCGCCTCCTATTTCGCATTACGCAAGTGCAAATTAATATTGAGCTTTGACATTTTTATATGCAGTAATTACTTTAAATCATTATTGGCAGATTTGATTAATTGATGCAATAATATTCACGATCACATCACAACAACAACAGCTGAGTCAATGCTGTTATTCACACTGAGTGAATGCACCAGTTAACCAATCATGTTGTTGTGAAGATGGATTGTTAAGGGCTAACACTGACGTAGTTTACTACTATACTATCAAAACTAGCTAACTATGTTAGGTGGAAAGCAACCAATGCTGTGCATGTATTTTTAGAGATATCACTGATAAGTTTTGCAGTAAACGCATATGTACATTCATTACTCAGTACCACTGCACAACATAGATTTCTCACAGACTCAGTTTTTTATTCCTCGAAGCAGGCATTATTTTAATGATCCCGATAATCGTTTTTTCATCAGCTCTGGATAGACGGCATCATGCTTTTTCTGATATGATAATCTCATTATTTCATCACTGCAGCAACAGAGCCATTCGTTCAGCAGAACACAAACCCGGTTATGCAGTCACAGATGTGTGTGTGTCTGAAAAGTGATAGAAAGCCCTTTGAAAAAATTACCATGGTAACTATAGTCACCAAAACACCAAAATACCATAGTAGTATTTATAACAATAAAATAGTGTTGTTATTCTTAAATAAAACTATTATAAATCATTTTATTAACTGAAATAAATCAGAAATAAAATATAAATATTAGATGAAAAACAAACTTAAAAATCTTAAAGGTGCCCTAGAACTTCTTTTTAAAAGATGTAATATAAGTCTAAGGTGTCCCCTGAATGTGTCTGTGAAGTTTCAGCTCAAAATACCCCATAGATTTTTTTTTATTCATTTTTTTAACTGCCTATTTTGGGGCATTATTAACTATGCACCGATATATAGGTTGCGGCCCCTTTAAATTCTCGTGCTCTCCGCCCACGGAGCTCGCGCTTGCCTTAAACAGCATAAACACAGTTTACACAGCTAATATAACCCTCAAAATGGATCTTTACAAGATGTTCGTCATGCATGCTGCATGCATGCTTCGGATCATGTGAGTAGAGTATTTATTTGGACGTTTAAATTTTTTTCTGAATGAGTTTGATGGTGCTCCGTGGGTAACGGGCTAATGCTACACTGTTGGAGAGATTTATAAAGAATGAAGTTGTGTTTATGAATTATACAGACTGCAAGTGTTTAAAAATGAAAATAATGACAGTCTTGTCTCCGTGAATACAGTAAGAAACGATGGTAACTTTAACCACATTTAACAGTACATTAGCAACTTGCTAACGAAACATTTAGAAAGACAATTTACAAATATCACTAAAAATATCATGATATCATGGATCATGTCAGTTATTATTGCTCCATCTGCCATTTTTCGCTATTGTTCTTGCTTTCTTACCTAGTCTGATGATTCAGTTGTGCACAGATCCAGACGTTATACTGGCTGCCCTTGTCTAACGCCTTTCATAATGTTGGGAACATGGGCTGGCATATGCAAATATTGGGGGCGTACACCTGTTACGTAACAGTCGGTGTTATGTTGAGATTTGCCTGTTCTTCGGAGGTCTTTTAAACAAATGAGATTTATATAAGGAGGAGGAAACAATGGAGTTTGAAACTAGTTTATGTCTTTTCCATGTACTGAACTCTTGTTATTCAACTATGCCAAGGTAAATTCAATATTTAATTCTAGGGCACCTTTAAATGAAAATTACAATTGTAGCCTTGGAAATAAGTTTAAGTACTAAAATGACTAAAATAAAGACTTAAATAAAAATAAAAAATAAAATAAAGCTAAACAGAAATATAAAAAACTACAAAAATGACAAAAGCATATAACTACAACACAAAACAAAAGCTAATTCAAAGTATTAATAAATACTACCATATTTTTTATATATAAATAATACTAAAATAACACTAGAGGTATACTCACAGTAAAAAGCATACATTGACTACAACATAATGACTTATTAATATTTTGTTGGTCCATTGTATGACAGCCTGACCAAAGATGTCTGCACAATTTGGCATGTTTCATTGTGTTATCACAAATAAAACAATCGACTTCAAGCACAGTCTCAATTTGCTCCTCCATTATAAATATAGTGTCATTTGATATATCTCTGCCTCACTTGTATGCCTCAAATGAAAACAGGAAATCCTAATTTCATTTCAAAAAGCTTTAAAAAAAAGCCTCTAAAATGTAAATAAAACAAATCTATCAAAAGTCGATCTTCAGACTAGGGATAATAATATTCATGATAACAACAAGAACAACTGACTCACCACTGTTATTTACAGTATCTCATGTGAAGGTTTACTACTCAGTGGTGCGTTTCCCAAAGCGAACTGTGGTCACAAGTTCCGTCGTTACCAATAGAGTTCAATGGGACTTACGACCATAGTTGACTAACGATGGTTTCGGGAAACACACCCCTGATTGTCCTTTAAGTGTGCATATGCTGTGGTGAAGAGGGGAGATTAAGGCCTTCAGTAACATTGACACCACACTACGAAACTGTCTCAATCATGGCCAGTCCACAAAAAAGGAGGATTGACACTGTTAACATATATGAAACCTTTCCCATTCCTGCCATGGGCTTCATATTAACCAATAATGAAGGGCATGTCCTGTCACCAATGGCGAGGAGTTACGCTGGCCAATCAGAGCCAAGCAGAATCATTGATTGTTCCTGGGCTGATTAAAGTAATGACAGTCACAGTTTGTCCCCGAAGAGAAGAACATATTAGAGAAGCACAGGGACTGAATTGGCATCTCACTCCATCATACTGAACAAACAGCAAAGAAAATCACAGATTAGATCTCTTTAATATATCAGTTAATTCTCATAGACAGCAATGAGATGAAGAGCAAATAAAGTCCCTAGAAATCTCACATGCGTCTCCTCTGGAGTTTCAGAAGAAATCTCAATGATTTTTCAAGCTGTTAAGAATCCAAAGTTAGAGGTTTCAATACATTGAAAAAAAAAGTGTTGAATTTACATGATTTTATAGTGTTTGTCGGTCCTACGTGAATCAATTAATTTACACAAATATAATTTGTACACGTAACTTCAACATGACGAAATTAAGTAATTTTTAAATGACCCAATTAAGTAGTCTCAAAGAGAATTTTGTAAGGTTCCCTGACAAAATCATTCATTCATCCAATATCTTCTTTTATTCTATTCAACTTCATTTGAGACTAAATCATTATACTGTACTAGGTAGTCAACAGCCTATTAGCTAACAATAGCACACACACACTACTGTGATAAATGCTAACTTTTAGCACAAAGCAGCAACTGAAAGTGAAGTGCCAGTCCACACCCTAAGCAAATGCTCCAATCTTCTCCACAATGGTAACCCAGTGAAATTTAAAACATTCTAATAATTCCAATATAAGTGAATGCTGAACACTATTAAACAATATCGAACATCCCCCGTTTTCATCTTACTGCAAAACACATAAAATAACATCTAATTTTCTCTCTTCATCCAGCCATATGCAATTCATGCTGGGAACTAACAAGCACTGCCCAGTTTCAGTTAATGCAACAAAATTCATTCATGTAATCCCAATACAAACGGATTAAGTAAACTTCAATATTAGATATATTTAAGTGGATTGAACACAATGAAATTAAGTTAGGACAACATGTGTAGGAATTGTGTTGCTTTAGCTCATTTTAATTAAGTAATTTGAACAAGAAACAAAAATGCTTTTCACCAAATTTCTCCAAAACCAAAATGAGTCAACTATTTCTGTCAGTTTTCTTTCCTTTTAGGAGAAATATCTAAGACAAAGTTGATACTTACTGAAGACCAAACATACAGTAGAACTTGTTTTTTATTCACGTATCAGCAACTTTACAGAATGTTCACGAACCCTCATTTAATCTAATTCTGAATTCATGGAATTAATCAGTTGATTCTGTTGTATTTATGATAAATTATATTATGTTTTTAATCACATTTATTAAACACAGTTGACTTAATTAGAAATGAAGATATTTCATTCTGTTCAATGTGACTTCTGGTACAAACCTATTTCAAAAAATCGCATAATGCTGAAGAAGAATACACTTTAAACTTTAAAAATGAATAAAATTTCTGTAATTGTTTAACCATTACTTTATGTAATATATTTTATTTGGCGTGGGACACAAAAGACATTTTATGGTAGCACTTTACAAAAAGGTTAAAATGACCTAAGAATGAACAATAATTCTAAAGCATTTATTAATCTTAGTTAATGTTAATTTTAGCATTTACTAATACATTATTAAAATCAAAAGTTGTATTTGTTAATATAAGTTAATGCACTGTGAACTAACATGAACAAACAATGAACTGCTGGATTTTTATTAATTGACATTAACAAAGATTAACAAATACAAATGTAACAAATGTATTGCTCGTTGTTCATGTTAGTTAATACATGAACTAATGTTAACAAATGAGACCGTAAAGTGTTACTCATTTTATCAATATGCTATGTTTGTGAATCAAACAATGACTATAAAATACACCAAAATGCAATCAATTTGATACGTTTCAGCATCTATCCACTGCCTTTGTCCCAGTAAATGTTACGTACTAATACCCAAGTATAAATCTACACCAGGTCCACCATTTTGTTTCCAAGAAGAATGATACTGCATCAACAAACACACAAAACTATGCTTATAGACACACTCTTGAGCATACACACACTCAAAGTCTTTCTCACACGCATGCATGGATGCATTTGCCCACACACAAATGCATGAATGCATCTGGACACAAACACACACTCTTTCTCGCACACGCATGAATGAATTTTCGCATAAACACTCACTTTCTCACACATACACACACACACACACACACACAAATGTCATCCTGCCATGTGATTTAATGAACTCAGTCACCCTTTTAGATGTAGTCTCTCAGAGGACTGAAGCGTCTAATTTCTCATCAGATTCCCGCTGTTTGTATGCACCTGCTGTGCATCATCATATCTGATGTCCCACACACTGCTGTCAGTCCTATATTGTTTGTGCATTGTAAAAGCCTCCAAAAGCAATTAAAAGTTAGCCGACTCTTGTTTTGTGTATGTGTATGTGTGTGTGGTTGTTTTTGTGTTTGTATGCATCCATGTAGAGTGATTCCCTCTTGAAAATAAATGTGCAGGGTAGATGTCTTGCAAGTGAGCGCTTGAAGCAAGCAAGAAAACGTTCTTATAATCTAGAAAAACAACCAAAAGTGCCACCCAAACAAATGCAATGAAAGTCAGTTCAGGTCAATTGAACTTAAAATCAGTTCTGTTTCAAGTATGTTCTATTCCATTAAATCAAAATAGCCAATGTGCCACTTGAAAAAAAAAAATTAAACTTAATTTAGCTTATTAAGTTTTAGTTCAATTCCATTTGATTTTGTATAATGAATTAATTCTAAATCAAGTTTTAAATCAGTTCTATTCTAACATTCTTATAATCACAAAAACAGCCAAATGTGCCACCCAAACAAATTCCATTTAGTTCAGTTCAGTTCAAATGAATTATAAAATCAGCTCCATTAAAATCATTCCAATTAAATTCGTGTTAAAAGGTGACAAAAATAGTTTCATATCAGTTCAATTTTATTCAGTTCTGTCCACACACACACACACACACACACACATATATATATATAATTTAAAATAGAAATCTTTTGTAACAACATACACTACCATTCAAAAGTTTGGGGTCAGTAATGTTTTTTTTTTTTTAATACTCTTATTCAGCAAGAATGTTTAAATTGATAAAAATAAAAAAAAGATAGAAAAGACTTATATTTTGAATAAATGTTCTTTTTAACTTTTTATTCATCCTTGTTCATTTTATTCATCCCAGGTTCCCAAAAAATATTAAGCAGCAACTATTTCCAACATTGATAAGAGACTACTAGAGTAATGATTCTGTAAATTCAGCTTTAAATCACAGAAATAAATTATATTTCAAAAACAGTAATGTGTCCAAACTTTTGACTGGTATAGTTTATATATCCATATTATATCCATTTTTCAATTTGATTGTACTCTATTCTGCTCTACTTTAACCATTGCTCAACTTTCAAAAGTGCTTTTTAAAACACACAGTCATTGATATTTGTGAATATCCATCGTTCAGATAAAAATCTGGCCCTGAGTGGTTTAATGTTTGACTCACTCTTTCCAGATAAACAGATGGAGCGGCGGCCAGCAGAAGCTAAGTGCAGATCGTACAGCACACAGACAGTAGTGGAGATGCTGGAAGCACCAGATTACAGAGTACACACAGCACAATGACTCATTACCTAAAGGTCAGCGTGTGGCACACAAGAGCGTTTTACTCTGACAGAGCGTCAGCAAGAGGAGGGTGGCCATTACGGATCACTACAACCACACACAAGACACACTGAACCACAGCACACAATACCGAAAGGCTGCTGGTGTAGTTGTTCTCAAAATTGCAAAGTGGCCTTAAGATCACTCAGATAAAAAAAGCCAAAACAAGCTTTGAAATAAACTAACAGAGCTAAAAAATTTAAATATCTAGTTCTGTCATGAAACTCCAGATGGCGCAGGCTGATGGGTCTTTAACGCAAACCTGCTGACAATTACATTGTTAACTATTCAGCACAAGCTGATTGGTTCCTGTTGCATCTGCAGCCAATAAGCTTGCTGCTCAACGTTTAACGTTGGTCAGTGTTTGCTGTAGCAGTTTGCAGCGCACTTTCAGAATTTTCAGAGTTCACCTGAAACCCTCCACCTTCCCCAGCTCCACCTGTATAGATCTCCTATGGCTAATTTCATATATGCTATTTGTTCAGCAGCAGCATGTCTTACATGCTCACAGCAGCATATCTGTATATGAGAGGATTGTTTTATAAAAAAAGTACTAAATGCACACAACTTAAAAAAAAGAAGCATCACATAATGTAAATAAGTTGTCACAGAATAAGAATATGTGAATAACAAAAATGTCAGATAGAACGGTTATACTTTAGTATAGGAAACACACATAAACTATTAACTACGACTTTTCCCCTCTATAAACTCCCAATTTACTGCTTATTAATAGTTAGTAAGGTAGTTGTTAAGTTTAGGTATTGGGTAGGATTAAGAATGTAGAATAAGGTCATGCAGAATAAGGCATTAATATGTGCTTAATAAGTACTAATAAATAGCCAATATTCTAGTAATATGCATGCTAATAAGAAGCTACTTAAAAGATCCTAAAATAAGGTGTTACCGATAGAAGGTATATAATTCCAAGGGGACGAGTTGTAGTGACAGTTGAGTTGCCTGGATATATGTGGTAGCCAAATTTTAAATATGTAATTTCTAATGAGAGTTAGTTGACATGTAGTTGCAAAGTAACTTAGTAGAATGTCTAAAGTGGTGGAACGTTGAAATAAAGTGTAACCTTACATTGAAATCTCAGATTTTTTTATTGCAGCCAAATCTGAGCAAAGTTTGAGACATTGTCAAGATGGAAATGCATGTGACATTAATGGAGTTTTTCTCTCAAAAGAAAATTTTAAGCAGAAGACTTTAATTTCTTAGCTAAACGAAGAAATTAATCTGCATTTGCTCTCCATTTAATTTCATTGATATCAAGGAGAAAAGATATAGAGATTAATGAGATATCAGTTGTAATTTGCCCTTTTCTAGCGGTACACATTGTTTCTGTTAATGCTAAATGTAACACTATAATGTAAAGTTTCAAAAACAAAAACAATAGCGATAATTAGACACAGAACAAGAATAAAAGGACGACAAAAGATGACAAAGGAAATTTAGTGTGCACACGAACACAGTTGACCTTTTCCAGCCTCTGTTATTCCAGCAGTGGTTTGCAGTTGAGATGGTATTGACACCAGACGTCGATAACTCAAAGGTCAGTCATTAGGACTGCTAAAGGAACCTTATTTATTATTAGTTTGCTTTCCTCAAGACTATTAGAATAAGGATTTGGTTTGAAGAGGAACAGACATTTCACCTCCCAAGAGACATTTCAGAAGGTCCCCTGAGATTCCAGTTTTGAGAACTAAAGAGAACAGAACAAATAAAGAAAAAAAGAAAACACTATGAAGCCTGACCATATAAAGCACTATAAGAGTATTCTTAATGTATTCTAATTAGGGCTGCCAGTAGATTACAGTAATATAAACACAGGGCCTAAAATATATGAAGTATATGAAACGGTGTCACTCACCAGTTGGTCGTTAACATTTTTATGAATTCTAACAATGCATGAACGTGAACAACGTGAACGACGCTCGGGATAGTTGACGGATCAGCACTGCATCATCATGAAAGTTTAAGCCTTGACCATTTTTTATATTCAAGAGCAAGCAGAGGCGAAAGGGAGCTCATTTCGTTCGCGAATACTAAACTGAGCTCTCTTTCACGTCTTCTTGCACTTGAGCGGACAAATTCACACAAAATGATGTCAAAAAATAGCAAGTATCCTAGTAAACATAGTCAGTTATGTCTTAAGTGAACAAACAGTTGAGAAAGTAAACGCATGTGTACGGTATCAGTACATTAGATCCGTGCATTCACTCTTAAATTGACAGCAGCCTTATATTCATGCTGCTGTCTGCTTTTAATGTTAATCAAACAACAAAGGACAAAGAAAAAAATCACTCACTGCTCTTGACTGAATAACTTTTGTAACTTTAATAAAATACTTTAATAAATAACTTTTAATAAAGATGAATTAAGGATCTTTAATTTATACAGTGAAGACTATGCAGTGTTATTTTACATTTGCTTACTTTATTAAATTTCTGTACCTGTAAACTACTGTCAGACCTAACTGAAAAACCTGAAAAGCTTTTGCTTGTAATTTGATTTTTTTGTTGTTTTTTTCATTACTGACTGTTTACTGTCCTTAATAATTTATATTAGTTAGGTAACTTTAGCTGTGATATGGAAATTGGAATAAAGGATTGTGAATTTTCACTGGTATCTAAAATTTTGGTGTCATTACTGCCTGTTTTTGCAAAAACAGTTTCGTGGCCAGTAAAAAAATATTTATGGCCGGTATATTTTCTTACGACACTAGCCATTGGCAGGTGTGGCAAACGTTTTAGGCCCTGCTCACACACGAACACACACATATAGTGAGCTTTAGCATGTATGTAAATGATCAAAGGTTTTGTGGCCATGTAATTGACGTTGACAAAATGACACTAAATTTGTATTGAGCCTTTGGTGTGAGCGACACACACACACACACACACACAGGCTAATGTAATAGGATGATACATTCAGTCTAGAAATAACAGCATTGTGCGCTGTCAGACTGCATTCAGTGTGTGCTAATCTGAATGAGGCCAGAGGGTAAATCATCAAGCGCAGGAGGAGATGAGTACGCCAGGCCTCGCCGTGTTACTCCGTGCGCTGCAGGACCCTCCAAAACACTCCAGTGTGATTGGAAGTGAGTGCAGTGTAACTGAATTGAATGGAAATTAATGATTCAGAAATGAAATTATGCTCAAGTGAATGGAGGAAAAGTAATGTGAAATCTGAAGAAAGGGACAAAGCTGTCTACATGCTCTGATTGAATTATTCAACAATGAAAACGGCCAACTGGAAATGACATCGAAATTCGATATCCACATTTCCCCACGAGGTAACATTGGTGAAGTGGGATATGCCGGTGACTTGCACTTATCTAAAGCGCATGTTAAGGGTGAAGATGCCTCTAAGGTTTCATTTGAACCTGCAAAAGTATTCATGTTTATGCACAGCAGAGAATTCAAGAGTCTCCTTAACTGAGTGTTTTAGAGCAAAACTAGAGGCCACTGAATGATTTGTATTCATAGAGACAAATATCATGCACAGGAATTCAGATACAGTTAGAGACAGAGAGAACTGAACACAGAATTCAAAATGTAACTGTTTTAAATTGACACAGCATCTTAAAAACATGGAACTCATAGCTTAAGATGCTAACAATATAGCGAGACGTGACACAACAACCAAAGACTTTCACTTAGCGCATGTTTAAATGGACCAACAATTCAAAAATAGCATAGACAGATTGCAAGAACGTGTTCTGTGTGAACGGCCCCTTAAACCATCTCCAAACTTCTTGCAAGGCACATTTGTATGTATGAATATTGTTACTCGGTCTGAATGGTGTCATTTTTTTTGTCTTTACCAAAAGCAAAAATCCTGAGCAAAGTGACAATCAACATCAATCACTCTGGAAGTTATTCATTTTCTCTTTCTAAAAATATTCAGTACAGTTCTAAGACATGAACCAAATCAAACTATATTGCATTGCACATGGCGGTATAAATAACCACAATTCTTAGAGAATAATCAAAATAATTGAATGTAAGGTTTGCCTGTGTCATGTATACATCTTACTGCGATTAAAGGGTAAGTTCACCCAAAAATAAAACATTTCTGTCATTATGTAGTCACCCACATGTCGTTCAAAACCCGTAAGACCTTCGTTCATCTTCGGAACACAAATTAAGATATTTTTGATGAAATGGACTGTGTTTACTACATCAACAACATAAGCAGACTGACAGGGAAGAGAAGAAATTGTAGAATAAAGTCGTTATTTTTATTTTGTTTTTGCACACAAAAAGTATTCTCGTCACTTCATTACATTTACATTTACATTTACATTTATGCATTTAGCAGACACTTTTATCCAAAGCGACTTACAGTGCATTCAGGCTAACATTTTTTACCTTACATGTGTTCCCTGGGAATCGAACCCACAACCTTTTGCGCTGCTAACGCAATGCTCTACCACTGAGCCACAGGAACTTGACTTCATAACATTAAGATTGAACCACTGCAGTCATGTTGACTATTTTAACGACATCTTTATTAGAACTATATTAGTACTTTTCTGGGCCTTCAAAAGTACTAATGACGTTGCTGTTCTCTGATTTCATCAAAAATATCTTAATTTATGTTCCGAAGATGAATGAAGGTCTTACGGGTGTGGAACAACATGAGGGTGAGTACATAATGACAGAAATTTCATTTTTGGATGAACTAACCCTATAAGTCCTTACTCTGATTATTGGTGCACATGTAAACATATAGTCATTGTCAGCTGATTAAGTCAAAAACTCTGATTAACATGGATGTGATTCGTCACTCAACACTGTCTGTATGAATGTCTGAATCACTTCAGCGGTGTTTATCTGAATGGAGTAACCTTTAATATGTTGTCTTAGCTTGTTGTTTGGCTTCTCCATTACTCTCCGTCTCCTGTGACATCTGACAGACTAAAACACAAGGTTCAGATAGTTACATTCACACAGCGAGTCAAAGAAACATGTTATTTGATGTTCTACACACCCTCTTACCATCGAGTAAACTCAAATCATGCACCTATAACTACCAGCACCATACTTTTTCTTTTGCCCAGTGCATGATGGGATACAATTGACTGATTTTGTCAAGTGTGATATGTACCAGTCAGGGATCTTTTATAAGTCCTGGAACAAAGTTCCTTTTAAGCAGCATCAGCTGTGTCTGAACAGTCTGTGATGAAGAATCAGTCAACTGCTTAACAAACAGCATTTTGAATGAAAATTAGTTTCTGTCAGACTTCCAAAGCATCAAACATCATGTCTAAAGATCTAGAACAGTGGTTCTCAACTGGTTTGACTATGGGACCCACATTTTTCCTTGGTCATATAGGCCACAACCCAATTTTTGTATATATATAAATGTGATCTAATTCGAGACACAAACAAAAGTACTGTCCCACTTTACTTAACATACATATAAATTGTAAGAATATGACTTATACTGATGAATAAACAGTATAAGGTAAGGATATTAAATAGCAGTGCCAAACTAGTTTTTGTTAATAGGTTAGTAAGTTGGTACGAGCCACCACAGTCATTTAAAAATATACAAAAAATAACACAAAGTGAAAAATACGTGGTACTGGTATTATGGGGTTACGGAAACAACAGTTATCATGGTAAATATACAATACTAACATGAACTGTTAATGAAACATATGGGCACTGATCCTAAGTGAATAGAAAGAACATCATACCTGCATGGAAATCATTCCCAGAACCCCAGCTAACACACAAAGTACAGGTTACGTAATTTATTGGTAATTTTAATTTTACATTTTTAAAATTTTTGATTAATTTTACATTTTACTTCCTAACAAGTTACGAAAATAACGTTGGAATAATGACACTGACATATCATCTGACTGTATACTGATTCAGAACAACGCGTTTTTTTCAGGCACTATTTACTTACAGTCTGACAGAAGTCAACTGCTTTCACGCACGTCTTTCAAAATAAAAGTCTCAATTCAGGGAAAAAAAAAAAATTGCTGTTTCTTTGACTGCAGCACACTCCGCTACTCAACAGTTGAGAAACACTAATATAGAACAACTTAAGAGAGCTTTAGAGAAAACCAAGGAAATATTTAAAGGAAGTATATAAAAATTCCAAGGAAATAAATACAAATTCTGTCATCATTTACTCATGTTTTTCCACCCTTTCGTCTTTCTTCTGTGGAACACAAAACATATTTTGAATAAAGTTGTATGAAAGTCTTTGAGGTCCAGTGATGTTTTGGATCCCATTAACTTTCATTGTGGACACAAAAACATTTGAAAAACATTCTTCAAAATATCTCAGCATAAGAGACAGGTTAGAAACAAGGTGACAGAATTTTCCTTTTTGGCTAAATAACCCCTTTATTGCCTACAAAAACCTATTTCTCTGTAGAAATGGAATAATAAATGTAGACATTTACTCCTATCGGTTGCTATTTTAATTCTTACCACCAATTTCCAAACAACATGCAGAATTTTTCAGGTTTCGGTCCTGACCCCAACCATTAACAACCACAAAAATCTGAGGAAAAAGGTAAGGGTGATAAAGATACAATTGGAATGACATTTCAGGACCAACAAGGGTTTTGACCGAGGAACATGTCCTACTTGACGAAATCGCAGTAAGCATTGGAGGAAATGGTCTGTCTGAAAATAAATAGCTTATTTTCAAGATTGCGTACTAAAAATGGTTATAGAGCGGCACAAGTGAAGCATCATCGAACGTTCGGCTCTTTCACGCACACACAGATACATAATCTTTTCCACTCGGATCGTACAAAGGTTATTTACACACAATGAAATTGCTCAGCTGTCATCTGCCATTACATCACCACAGCGTACACACACACAAAAGCCATCTGTATCAGCCCTGATTCCTGTATCCCTGCTGATTGCTACAAGTGCCGCTCTTCCTCCGGGCAGCTTATATCCATGGTTACGGGCCACGAAAGGATGCACAGGCCGTCAGAAATGGAGCTGAGCTACGCTGGAGGAAAAAGAGATCCATCAAACCATGAAGGAGTTTCTGCTTAAGGAGCAATTACATGCTCCGGCTCGGCTCGGCCCCCTTTCTCCTGTGGGGACGTACAGCGGGGGAATAAGATCTGATGGGGACAGGAAGGTCACGTCTGCCGAGACATCCGCACACTTAAAACAAAAAAAGTGGCGTGCAAGTCCCATTTTATTGTATGAATTAAACAGAAAATAAGCGTTCATTCATTGGTTCTTTGGTCAAGAAACGTCAATAATTGCTGTTCTTTTGAATTTTCTATCCTAATAAAATCCTGTCTTGGTTTTCACAAAAATAACAATAAGAAATGTTTCTTGAGCAGCAAATCAGCATATTATAATGATTTCTGAAGGATCATGTGACACTGAAAATTCAGCTTTTAATCACAGGAATAAATTACTTTTTGAAATATATATTCATATAGAAAACAGCTACTTTGAACTGTAATAATATTTTACAATAGTACTGTTTATACTGTATTTTGATCACATAAATAAAGCATAAGAGACTTCTTTCAAAAACTTTTGAGCAGTACATACACTTGTTAGAAACCAACCACTAAAACCAAGTACTAACTGAAACACAAATATATAATTCCAAACAGCTTATATGTTGTAATATATGTAAAACAATGCCATTTGAACTGGGATTAATTCATATAGAGGAATAGACAAATGAATACAAATCTGGTGCTAAAATGACTGCTGTGAGGAAGATGAGCTGAGCGGACGAGGGCTCACAGCCTAATGATCACACATTGATATCTTGTCAAACGTAAGACAGGCATTTGTTAAATGGCACAGAGCTCAAGCAGATATCGCAGTTATGAACATCAAGCGTTGTATATTTATAGTCTGTAGATGTGTACCTGCAGCTCACTCTGTGTGTGTAAGGCTGTGCGTGAATCACACAATGTTGCTTGAGTGACAGAAAAACACGTGGTAGGAGCTACTTATGACCCCTTTACCCTTTAACACACACACACAAACACCCACACAACTCCTTTGAGAGCTGCTGTCAGATAAAATGTGCACAATCACACACACGAGGAAGTGGATAAAAGCAATGATTCATGCTCTACTGGAAACACAAATGTTTACTAGTGAATGAGATCATACTGGACTTCTGTTGCTTTAATATAAAAAATAATTGTATTTACAAACTTTCCTAATCGAAGAAACCATTCATTTATACATATAGACTATTCTATTCATTCTAATCATTCCAGATTAACCCAAACACTAAGATTTCATTTTTTTTTTTTTGAGAAAAAAATAAATAAATAAAAATCACTTTAATTATAAAGAATTTTTAACTACAGCTACAGTAAGTAAATAAACACACACACACACACACACACACACCTGCTGGACATTATAACGTTTATACTGTAAAAAACTGTATATTCTGTCCCCTGACCCTAAACCTACCCATCACAGAAAACTTTCAGCATTTTTACATTTTCAAAAAACATCAAAATGTCAAAAAATAAAAAATTGACATTTTGCCAGTTTACCAGGACCACACACACACACACTTTCATGTACTATCTCCCTAATTAAATTTGCTAACTAACCTAAACTTTAACACTACCCCAAAATAAAACATTTGTAGATTATATAAATGGTAACAGTTTAAAATAAGGTCTCATTTGTTAACATTAGTTAACATGATTTAACTATAAGCAATCCGGACAAAAAAAAAAAGAAAAAAAAAAGGTGCTGTTTGGAAATACTTAAGAGTCTATGGATGGATCATTATTTTTCTAGCATGTTATATGTTTGGCAACAGTTCTTTTAACCCTAAAAGATGGAGTGTGTAGCTTTTCATTTCTTAAACAACCATGTGTTATCATGGCCAGGATGACAATGTCAAAATTCATTTTGTTCAAATTGTTCATTTTTTGTTCATGTTAGTTCGCAGTGCATCAACTAATGTAAACAGATACAACATTTTTTTAAATATATATTAGTAAATGTTGAAATGCTGTGGAAGTTTATTGTTAGTTAGTTAACTAAGGTTACCAAATGAAACCTTATTGTAAAGTGTTAATAAATAAATGTCAATTTATTCATTGTTTTTCCAAACAAGGACATCCCACAAAGCAAGACTTTGTTATATTTAAATAACTTCAGGGGACAAATTTGTAAATAAATTATTTAAAATAATTTTGCAAATGTTAGAATAACTTTATAGACTAAGTACATAAAGCATTTTTCCTTTTTTAATTTATTTATTTATTTATTTTTAATAAAGCTAATTATAATTACTACAGACTAACTCGAACCCTAAAAGAAACAGTTTTGCATTTTTGGTTAAAAATAATGTCTTTATGAATAAATAAAAAGACTCCACAAATGCTAAAGATGATTTTGCAAAACACGCATGAGAGAGAGAGTGAGCGAGTGCTCTTTCAGGTGGGCAGTGATATCACATTATTGCATCGAGCAGCAAAAGCAGTCTATTTTAAACAGGGCCGCCCAGCCAAAAAGCATTTAACCACAGATGTCACACACACTCCCACACACACAAACACACACTTACACTCTCTAAACTGCAGACGGAGCTGTTTAGTCAGCGTTAAACTAAAATTGTGCATGAATGATTGTGGCAATCAGGCTAGAATCAACTCAATTACTGTATCTTAACCATACAACCCACATATGCTCGCTCTCTATTCTACTGTACATGCACAAACGCACACACTTCCTTCAGTCATGTGACTGTATGAACTCATCCTGATGCTCATAATCTGATTAGCTAAAAACTCACTCTCAATCATCTCTCTTTTAAGAGACTTTCTGACCAAGTGAGAGAGGCTGCACTTCAGACGCAGCGATTCCTTTCACATTCTTGTTAGCCCTCTCTCTGAGGAAAACACAAGTCCTCTAAACTGTTGCATTTCCTGGGTGAATCGCTCCCGGAAAAGAGAATGAAGTTACTGAGACCTGTTTCTGAGATGTCAAGTGAGCCAGAGAAAATAAGAGCAGAAAAGAGGCAGAAAAATCCTCAGGAGAGATGAAACATCAGAGCTTGCTTTCCTGATGCTGCTGCTCAAATGCCAGCCAGTCCGCCGGGTCTTATTGGAGAAGAAGCAATGTAATATCAACAATCTCCTGAGTGTTACACTACCAAAATCTATTAGGATCTAAAAGGGTTGTATTCTGTGATATTATAGTATGTTTCAAAGGAACTGTATTGTAGATGTATGGACTGCTTTTATTGATGCATCCTTTACATATATAAACACTACATAGACAAAAGTATTGAGACACACCTCGAAAGACGACGTTAAGTCACAGAGCTGAGGCGTATGGTGCATAAAAGTTGCTAACACTGCTGATTTCATAGCTGAAGAGTTCCAAACTTCCACTGCGTTAATATCAGCGCAAAAACTGTGCGGCGGGAGCTTCGCGGAATGGGTTTTCAATGGCCGAGCAGCTGCATGCAAGCCTCACATCATCCAGTACAATGCCAAGCGTCGGATGGAGTGGTGAAAAACACACCACCATTGGACTGTGGAGCAATGGAAACATGTTCTGTGGAGTAACAAATCACTCCTCTGTTTGGTAGTCTGATGGGTGAGTCTGGGTTTGGCAGATGCTAGGAGAACGTTACCTACCTGACTGCATTGTGCCATTAAACATACAACCCCTGACAGGAAATGACATCATCAACACTTGCTACTCTTTATTGTAACTCAATACCATTATCCCTTGAATAGTATGGGGCTGATTTTCAGTGGTTGGGCTAGGCCCCTCTACTGCCAGTGAAGGGAAACCTTTAGGGCTGCCCCCGAACAGTCGATGAGAAGAGGTTTAGCCGTCCAAAATTGTATTAGTCGCTTAGTTGCAAGAAGAAAAAAAACTCCACAGGAAGTGGCGAAGTCGCACAGTCTGTGACGGACAGTAGTAAGTACAGTACATTGGAAATGCTCATTCATCGACCTCAAATTATGGCCTATCATTTGAAACTAGACATGTGCCGATATTCGGTAATGCGATATATCACGATAATGAATATGCACAATATTGTTATCGTGGGCACTTCAGAATACTCTAAATAATAATTTATTACCGATTAATAACATTTTTATAATGCATTTAAGAATACTTTCCTCATCAACTGTATAAAATGCACAACACCGCTGTATGCTGAATTAAAGAGACATGCACGCTCAGATGTAAACAAGCCCAACCTGCATGAGAAGCACATGGCGGAATGAGTGAAGGAGACGTGCTGAATGAAAGTGCACGTTCACTCTCTGACAGCAGAGGGCGCTGATGAAACAGCAGAATGCAGGGGTTACCCCGGAAACCTAACAATGATTAGTTAGAAAACTAACAATAATTAGTTGTATTTTCTTAACTAACATTAACAAAAAAATTATACTTTCTGTAACAAATGTAGCTATTGCTCAATCTTAGTTAAAGCATTAAATAATGAGACCTTATTGTAAAGTGTTACCTGTTGTTCTTTATAGCCTAATTCTTTTGCACTTGAAAATTTTACTTTATATATTTTTTGTGTATTGTATTATTGTATTTAAACATGCAGAGTTCTTTTTGTTATAAGAAAAAGAGTTCTTAAACCTGTTATACTATGATATCACTTTTTTTGCAACTTATTTCAATATCGTGATAATACCGTACACCGTGATGAAAGCTTCAGCAATTAATCGCAACATGAAAATTTGATACCATCACATGTCTATATGAAACGTAAGTAGTAGCACCTTTACATGGCTGCTCACTTTAACGTTAACCATGAAAAACGTGGGATATTCAAGTGTTTGTGTGGAGTATGAAAGCTGAATAGTAGCGCGCTTACTGCATGAAAGCTAACATGGAGGCGCCGATGCGGTCACTTGCACTTAAAATACTCTGTCATTTTTGGTCATACAGATAAGAGTAATACATCTTTTGAATCTGTAAATCTACTTTTATTTGTGTGCACTCACAATAACAACAAAACATGCTTTTGTAAAATAATGAAAGAAAACTGCCATCTCTCTCTGTGAACTTGAGCGCACCAAAAAAGAAAGAACCAAAACTCCATGTAAACTTGCCTCACAGACATGAAAAATATATCCATAGAAAGCAAAATGTGTACTTTTAAATGAACCAATTCAAATGAAAGACAAATATTCTCAGGTTATGTAATCCATCTGAAACGTGCATATAGGTGCGTCCACTACATGACAAATCAGCATCGTCAACTTAATCACTGCAGATGAAAATACAGAAAACACTAGTTTATCAATTAATTATTAAAATTTTAATGCAATATCCTTGCTGTTTTTCCCTGATGTATTCATAATCATTACTTCTGCAGGTGCACTGTAATAAACTTTATCAGTGCGCTTGAACGCTTATTTGGCTATGTAGGAATTAAAGGCTCATTATTATGATTTGTATGGTTTATTAATAAACGTGCAATTAGTTGACTAATCAATGCTTAAAATGAATGATTACTAGTCGACCAGAAAAATCTTTAGTCGAGGGCAGCCCTAGAAATCTTCTTCAGCATACCAAGACATTTTGGACAATGCTATGCTCCCAACTTTGTGGGAACAGTTTAGGGAAGGCCCTTTTCTTTTCCAGCATGACTCTGCTCCACTGCACAAAGCAAGGTCCATAAAGACATGGTTAGATGAGTTTGGTGTGGAAGAACTTGACTGGCCCACACAGAGCCCTGACCTCAACCCCATCCAACACCTTTGGGATGAACTGGAACAAAACTGAACTGAATTGAGCTAGATAATGATATTAACTTTGCAACATTGAATTGAATCAACATTGAACTGACTTGAGCTGAACAATGACACTATTATCTTCTGTAGAGCTGATTATAGCTGAATTGAACTTTTAAACAATCTGTATTGTATAAAGTGCTATATAAATAAATGTGACTTGACTTAATGAAACAGCACAAGAATTATTCACAATATGCCTCAAAAGTGATAAACTGTCATAAAAATGACGGTCTATGCTAGAAGAGCAAGTGCAACAGTCACGATTTCTGGGAACGTTCCTGCTATAAGAACCTGCATTAAACACACAACCCCCAACAGGAAGTGACATCATCAACACCTGCTACACTTTATTGTAACTCAACGGGGAAGGATCAACATGTCAGTAAACAACCAGACCTCATGCTGGAAGAGAAAACAAAGAGTGAAAGCACAAAAGATGAGGAACAGAGCCAAATATTAGTTATGCTGACTCACAGGAAGAAAATAATTATGGAGGAGGAGAGGAGATGAAAGGGGTAGAAAGGACAGGAGGTGGGATATTAACTTCGTAGATCAATATATCCTTTTTGGCTTCTTAAAGGACTTTCTCAATGAGTTGAGGGGTTCAAGTGATATGGAGAAAGAAGAGATGAGGGGAGAAGAAACGAGACAACAATTAAACAAGGAGAAAAGATAAGCAAGACAATATTAGGAGATATAATGAAAGCAGGACAGAGAAAAGAAGAGGTGACCAACTTCTCTTTGTCAATTTAAAATGAAATCTGTGCCCTCTAATAAAATCATTAATACATCATATTTTAATCATCTAGCGTATAAAATTTTTAAAACACAATTTTGAATTCTCATGCTGCTATGAATAATAATGAAGTCCACATACTCATTTCACATTACACACCACACCACTAACACACACCATCAACTCACAAAAACAACCTCGTCGCATGCGACCACCAGATTTGCCACAGGTTCAGACAGAAGTTATCTTTATGCCATATTCAGAAAGCACAGATCAATATTTAAGGGAAATAACTGCTTCATATGTCGATGTTTTATTAATAAAAATGTACTTTTTTTGAAGCTAGTCCACTGGCATACTGAATGATTTATAAGTTCATTGGAAAGGGTGCGAGGGGTAACGGTCTCCTGATATGCTAATGCTAGCCACAAATCTACAACACTGAGATTGCAAAAAAAACACTCAAACTTCCGCAAACCAGTAAACAGGACGAATTACAACTGCGCACACTGCACAGATCACATCAACAATGATTGTAAAATAACTCTAACATTTATTAGCATAACTGCAAGTTGTATAGCTTGTGGAAAAAGTTGGAGGTGCTCCACCTGGTGGCCATAGAAAAAATAGTCGGAAAATGCTTTTTTCAACAGATTAGCATGCACACATGGTAATCTTGCATACTGTAGTTTTAATATGAACTATGCCATAGTATCTGGTAGCAATCCGTCCGATTTGTCATATTGTTTTGTAAATCTTTAATATGTGCATGAGTTTAACTCGAAAAACATCCAATATTGCAGTAACTTCTTTAAGAATGTTTGAGAACAAAATTAACAGTAGGCTAAACAAAAAAGCCAAAAAACTGTATCAACCCAATCTTAGATTTTGAAAAACTAACAGTCACTGCAGGAAAAGACATCAGCATCATAAGCAATATTTTGTAGTGCTGTCAAGATTAATTGCATCTAAAAGTAACTGACATAATATATATGTGTATACATACACACACAGACATATATATATATATATATGTACAGCTCTGGAAAAAATCTAATTTTTTCCAGAGATGTAAATATATGTACAGTACAGACCAAAAGTTTGGAACCACTAAGATTTTTAATGTTTTTAAAAGAAGTTTCGTCTGCTCACCAAGGCTACATTTATTTAATTAAAAATACAGTAAAAAACAGTAATATTGTGAAATATTATTACAATTTAAAATAACTGTGTACTATTTAAATATATTTGACAAAGTAATTTATTCCTGTGATGCAAAGCTGAATTTTCAGCATCGTTACTCCAGTCTTCAGTGTCACATGATCCTTCAGAAATCATTCTAATATGCTGATTTGCTGCTCAATAAACATTTATGATTATTTTCAATGTTGAAAACAGTTGTGTACTTTTTTTTTCAGGATTCCTTGATGAATAGAAAGTTCAAAAGAACAGCATTTATCTGAAATACAAAGCTTCTGTAGCATTATACACTACCGTTCAAAAGTTTGGGGTCAGTAAGAATTTTTATTTTTATTTTTTTGAAAAGAAATTAAAGAAATGAATACTTTTATTCAGCAAGGATGCATTAAATCAATCAAAAGTGGCAGTAAAGACATTTATAATGTTACAAAAGATTAGATTTCAGATAAACACTGTTCTTTTGAACTTTCTATTCATCAAATAATCCTGAAAAAAAATATTGTACACAAATATTTTGTACAATTGTACACATTAAATGTTTCTTGAGCAGCAGATCAGCATATTAGAATGATTTCTGAAGGATCATGTGACACTGAAGACTGGAGTAATGATGCTGAAAATTCAGCTTTGCATCACAGGAATAAATTACTTTGTCAAATATATTTAAATAGTACACAGTTATTTTAAATTGTAATAATATTTCACAATATTACTGTTTTTTACTGTATTTTTAATTAAATAAATGTAGCCTTGGTGAGCAGACGAAACTTCTTTTAAAAACATTAAAAATCTTAGTGGTTCCAAACTTTTGGTCTGTACTGTATATATATATATATATTGTAAACACAAACTTTTATGTTAGATGCAATTAATCGATTTGACAGCCCTAATATTAAGCTTCAATTTCAAAATTTTCAGAAATGCTGAATATTATATTACACTTATGATATTCACAATTATTAAATCCACATCTATAAACAGAAGTAAATAAATGGTTCTGACAGAATTATTCTGCTGCAGTAATTTATGTCTAAACATGACATTTCTACATCCTGTAATATTAAACATGAACTCAACACACAAGCTCCTGTTCCTCCCAAAACCCCTTTAGCTTTATTTCTACCACCCTGACCCTTGTCTAGACACCTTAATTAGCTCTCAATCACTTCATTATTTAATTACTAGCTCAACGTCGCCAGGTTTGTGAGATAGTGTTGGTCTCACTGGGGTGGGATCTTAAAGCACTGAGGATAAAGCTCTGAGGAATGAGACGTTTTATGTAGTAATCGATGTTTATCCCCACTAGTGGCACTAAGGGGAACTGCACATAATAATGATTGTTCCCAAACAGCTGTGCCAACCTGATCTTATGGCAAAAAGTAACTTTTTTATGAAGTGGTGATTTCGTATAAATTCATACGATTATTAGATAAAAGGTCCACCCCTAAACATCCCCGTCACTGGCGCATTAGCAGATCGTACAAAAATGTATGAATGAGATTGTACACAATCATATGCTTTAATAGCCACCAATTCGCCAAAATGAAAAATAGTTAAGAAACAAATAGAGAAATGTCTTAAAGTATTGAAGTACTTAAATTATTGAAACATCAACAAAATTACACAATACACCTTTAACAATCAGGTGAGGACTGCCAAACCAACATTTTTGAACTGCAAGAGTTTTACACTTTCTTCGTATGCTGAATATGGAAGGCGGTCTGGCGGAAGCTAGATATTTTACTTCATAACTTGTTAAATATGGATATTTTTCTTACACAAACGCATCGTCTCGCTTCAGAAGGCCTTTATTAACCCCCCGGAGCCGTGTGGAGTATGTTTATGATGGATGGATGTGGATGGAAGCACTTTCTTCAGCTCATACTCGTGATCCCTGTGCACTGCCATTATAAAGCTCGGATGCGTCAGGATATTTATTAAAATATCTCAGATTGCGTTCATCAGAAAGAAGAAAGTCATATACACCTAGCTTGGTCTAAAGTGAACTAATACTTGAACATATTTTAAAATAAAAGCTACTTGGTTTAATATTTTGTTACGTAATGCAATGACGTTCATTTAAGTGTGGCTTAAGTGTACAAAAATTCTTATGGGGTCACAGTAAATGAAAGCCGTCAAACTTTGTGCCTCAGAAGCCCCGTGCTGTGAAGAACCGGATTTGTTTCATTCAGAATTAATTCACCTCACATGAAGCTGCCCTTTTTTCCCAGATGTCTTTCAGAATTAAGTCAGTGACCAAAATGAGCACTCAGCCCCTCATTTCTTGTGAAATGAATGTAGAAATTATGTATATACATCATATTTTCCGCCGTTCATCACTTGAAATAAATTGCAGCCTTTATGAAAATGCCCCGTAATTAAATCCACGGTTTAATTCATTCTCAGCTTGAACCAATTCAACTCCAAAATTGATTATTCTCAACAATGTACAGTAAATGAATTCCAGGCTCTCTTTTTTTATCAAAAGTGGTGATTTATCACTAAAACAGCTCATTATAATGATCTTTTTAATCCTGCCAGGCGTCTGACGGGGCACGTGTCCTCTGAATGCATTTGAAGTCATTTGCATCGATCAAAGATGCAGGAAACAAATCGGCAGATATGCTTTAAACGGATGGAAGACATTCTGCATTCTTGTTTGCGTCGCCCATGCAAAGGTAAGGTAAAGATAGAACATCATGATGAGAATAATGGATAATGTGTCATTATCTAAATGAATCTCAACACCGCCTCTAGAATCTTCCTCCTACTTAGCAGATTGAGTCCAACTGCCACACACACAAATATATAAATGCATAAACATAAACGCACACACATACACACACTGCTAATGAGCTTTAAATACCTTCTTTTCCCACCTGTGAGAGAATGAGAAAGCCAGAATTGAAGAGTAGTAGAAATGTGCGTACATAACTGAATGTGTTTGTGTGTGTTTACATACGTAAAATTGTCCCCAGAAGTAAAAACAAATAGACAAAAACTTACTTTTGGAGACATTTTATGGATGGATGGACGGATGGACTATGTAATGTTCTATTCATTAAAACCAAGTTTAAATCTCATAAAGTTAGTGTTTTTACACATTTTTACATTTATTCCAAAATAATAACTAAAGGCAGTAACAATTTAAACAATATATTTCATTTTATTAACTGATGTTCAGCTGTTCTTTTTAAAAATTAACTTATTTTCGCATCATCAGTCATCAAGTTTGTACACACCGTTAATAATTTCCCCAAGCTGATTGCTCACTAAAAACCACCACAGTCATCATGTTTCCAGACCATTTCAAGTTGAATTTTGACGTGACATAAAGCTGTGATATCAAAGTGGGTGAGATGTTTACTTACTTTTAAATTAGTTTTCCAATTAACGCCATCGTCTTCATTCAGACCGATTCTAGAAGGCGCATGAAAACAAGAGGCAGGATTTATCGCACAAACCAATCATATCCAATCATAACCAATCATATACAATCATAGCGTGATGGAGGCATTGCCTCATCTCATGTGACTTTCCCCCATTCATTCTCAATTACCCCCCACTAAACCCAGCGCACGCTTTTGGGGGTCTGTTTAAAGTTAATGGGATCAGGGGAGGCAAGCCTCCCACTGTAACTTTAGGAAAACGAGTGACTTTTACACTTTTTAATATCACATTTTGCAATATTTGCAGTTTTATTTTTGTGATATTGATTATTTTCTCATCCAGTTATTTTTGAGGAGGCACTGCCTCCCTTGTCTCCTCTGAGGAAACAACCCTGGTACATATTTAAAAGACCATGGTATTAACCACCTAGTCACAATAATGATACCCACATACAGAAGCGTGCTCTGTTGACGTCTGAAGACCTTCTCATTCTTAGGCAATAAAACAAGAGTGAAAGAAATAGAGAAATATTAAAGCCAATGCCAAGGGCCATTGAAAGTTGTCAATCAAACAGTGGCTTGTGTTTACGATGAGATTTCCAGTGAGAGATGACATGCTTTCACCATGACACACGCACAGCAGCTCTTTCTCTGAATCTCTGCAGACTCCTGCATGCTCACCTGATTTGCAACTCTATGAATACGATAATGCCAGTTATCACAGACTTGATCCGATATTGCTCAGGCGCACATATAATCTACATATCACGGCACTGTGCAATGTTTTCCTCATGAACATGCATATGTGAGCATGTGTGTGTCAGGAAGAGGATCTACACATCCAGACGTACACCGCAGTTACATGCTGACCTGCTCCCATGAGAATATTCACACATTCCGATCAGCACAATTTGTTTTATTCATGCCAACATGTGTGTCCCAGCATGCACTGCAACATTCGGTGAAAAGGCTACAATATTTACACATGAAACGTAATGTGATGTTGTGTGTTAAAGGAAAATTCTGGGCTAAATACAAGATATGCTCAATTACTGCAAATGCAAAATAATTAATAATTAAATACATTTTTAATTAAATTAACATTTTAAATATGTAACTAACATATTTACATGATATATAACAGCCACGATTTAAACAACCAAATTCTGCTGAATCAGTTCTCATAAGATTCATTTGTTGCACTGTACAGGTCAATAGGAAGTATATTTGTGGCTTATTTTAATTTAAGAGAGTGCACACAAAGCGTGTCTGAATCAATACATTATATTTTGCAGTTTTATCGTATTCATTCCCGAGCACTAGCGTTTAGCTTGACCCGTCAATGAAGTGCAGTACCTGTCCAGTGTGGTGTGTGAAAATAGCAGCGCTCAGCATTTAACTCTGACCTGTTAAAACCCCCATCAATAACAATGTACTACAATACAAAACACCCCTTTAAGAGCACCATCCATTTCCCCTCGACGAAAGCGTTGTAACCGCATGTTTAGTCAGCAGAGAGAGACCTCAACGGCAAGCTGGCTGAACTTAATTGAAAAACAGATCACTCATAAAAATGGCCGAGTGCCATGCAGCTACTGTTACGCAATAGAGAAGGTATTGTGAAAAAAGCAGCGTAACACTGTTTGAAATTAATCTAGAACACTAAGTGACTCCCTTGTCCGCAGTTCTCCGTGAACGGGAAGATGATCAGAGTCACTAGATGTAAATAAAAAAAAAAAAAAAGAAAGAGACAAGGTCAAATCATTCCCCGTGCTCAGAGCAGTGAGCTACAAGTGATACAGAGAGAGAGAGAGAGAGTTGAAAGAAAGAAAGAAAGAAAGAAAGAAAGAAAGAAAGAAAGAAAGAAAGAAAGAAAGAAAGAAAGTTGGTAGCACTTTATCTTATAGTCCTGTTCCCCATGTACATACAACTATATACTAACCCTGAAGTGTTGGGTAAGTTACTTCAAAAAAGTAATTAATTACTAATTACATCATCAATGTTGTATTTAAAATACTTTTCTAATTACTCTGTCTTAAAAGTAATTTAATTACTCAATAAGTAATTCAACTCATTACTAATTATTTCTTAAAATCCCTATAAATCTTGACCGGATAGACAATCGAAAGGAAACTCTTTTAATAATTTAAATAGGAATAGTTTAGCCTTTTATAGCTTTTAAAAACATTTTAGCTTTATTAAAACATACTATAATACTTAATTTTATTTACTTTATAATACTTATTTTTTTTTGTAACAAATAGGGATGTCACTATACCAAAAATCTAGTAGTCGGTACCGATACCACCAAAAGTGCACAATACTTGATACCAAAGTGATACCAGCTAAAAATATAAACAAATACAAATAAAACAATCTTTTTTTTTCAGGTTGGTCTAATAGTGATAAGTAAAAATACCACAAAAATTGAATAATAAAATATAAAATAACTCTGCATAGTCATAACTGTATAAATTAAATATAGATTAATCCTTATTAAAGCTTTTCTTTTGTTGTTTGATTATCATTTATAACACAGACAGCCAATAGTAGACAGTAGCATGTTTTAAAGGCTGCTGTCACTAAGACCTAATGGACGGAGACAATATGCTGTTACACATGCTGTTCACATTCACATAACCAACGCGAATATACACCAAGACGGGCATTTTGACATAACTGTGTGTGTATTTGAACGTTTATGGTTAATAAACCGCGAAAATTTGACACTCGCGAGAGGCGGCTATATGTGTGCGCTTTGGTTGAGAGCGCGCTGACTGAAGAATCTTCTCTCTGAGAGCGCGCGAGTAGTTTTTTATCCCTAGGACATAGCTTACATTTTACCGTGATGTTCTTGCCTACCTGTGTCAAAAAAGTGAAGTAATTGGAATATTTCCATTCTGCAAAACAGCCAGTCGCTTCTGCCGACATCTTCAGACATCTTCAGACAGCGACTACGCAGCCAACTGGTTCGAAGTTGCGAACTCACGCGCAACTGCACTACAGCTAACGATTTTAAAGAGGCAGCGTTCACTTTTAACTTTAGATGAGAAATTTAGATTTTAAATTCAATATTGATTTAAACAGAACTGTTGAACTACTTTACAGTATGTAACGCAAGTATATAAGTAACTGTAATTAAATTACCTAAAAATGAACAGTAATCTCTTACTTTACTTTTTCAGTGGATAAGTCATTTAATTACAGTAACGCGTTACACCCAACACTGCCCTGAATGGGCCATAAGTACATGTACCCACAGTGCATGTAATTAGTACTGTGGGTTTATTTATTATCATATAATCATACGACTTGCTATTTTTCATGCATTTCCAGAAATACCATGTACACAAATCATGGTATTGCTATGATACCACACCCCAAAAACATGGTATTACCATGCTACATAAAAACATGGTATTTATATGGAACTTATTTAAAACAACAACAACAACAAAACGTATCATTAAAAAAGTACCATGTTTTGGACATGTACCATGATGGTACCATGGTATAACTGCAAGTACCATATAAATGAATGTACAATGGCATATCTTTAAGTACCATAGTATTACCATAGCTGTACCATGATGCTGCCACAGTATTTAAAATGAAACCATGCCCAAATAAATAGATAAATAGTATTACCATGGTACTTGTTGTAGTTAGTTACATGTTAGAAATGACACATTATAGATAGATAGATAGATAGATAGATAGATAGATAGATAGATAGATAGATAGATAGATAGATAGATAGATAGATAGATAGATAGATAGATAGATAGATAGATAGATACTATAAGGATCTTTCATCAGATGATATAGTCAGATATGAGTTATTGATACCCAGAGCATGTTGGAAATTAGTGGAAAATCGATTTAGCTTTATTGGATAAGCAACCGAGTGTGACTGTGGGCTTGTAGAGCTGGAGCTAAAAATAGCAGCAGAAAGAAGGAGTGTGAGCGGTCTAATGCTTCCACGGTAACACGCTGATGAAAGCCACTGCTGTTGATCCAAGATGCTGCTGCTCGCTACAAACTTTACATTTTGTGCAATCAAACGTGCTTTATGGAACAGGAACACTTGTGATGGAAATGTTAATTGTTACATTCTGGAACTCTTGAATGACATCAGCCGTTCTGCTGCCCGAGGAGCTGATCACACACGGCACGTTCTTGTGTTTGTGGACAGCCAGATGGAGCCTTGAACAGCTTTGAAGGGAGAAGCATGTCATTTCTGTGCCACTGACGTCACTGAAAGAAGTAATGACTGTTCTTAAACAGGTTTCCCAAAAATTGGCCTGTCAAACAGATCCTAAACCAAACTCATGGACGCAATCAGGAGCATAGGATCGATTTGC
>RJVU01042532.1:2197008-2208891 GCA_003731715.1 Anabarilius grahami
AAAAAAAAAATTCAAATAAAATAAATAAACACTGATAAAAATAAATGTAGGAATTTACAATTTTCCTCCTTTTGGTGTCATTTTTGCCTTTTAATTTCTGACCTTGATAAAGCTTGCGTGTTACACTCGGTCCAAGGACAGTCACAGTTTACGCCACTGCTGCCACTGGCCAGGCTAGAAATGGTTGCATTTTTCTTCACACCACTGTCAATAAAGCAAAACTATGTAATATAATAAATAATTACTCTAAAATGTTAAACTAAAGTATTTACTTGTACATGAAAGGCATTCGTTTTGGTGCATCCTTTCTTTCATTTTAGAGTGCAAGCAAATAGTTTAAATCTACAGAGGCCTCTTTTCCACTGCCTGGAGGTTGACCCTTTCCAGCCCTCAAACCTCACCCAGAGCAGTGTATTGTGGGTAAAACGTGATGCGCAGCGGAGGGGCGCCTCTGTATTGAACAGCACATGCTGCCTGGACAAACTCAGACGCACTCAGCCTCTGCGGAAAGGTGGAAACATTCCGAGCAATTAATCACGGCAAGTGGAACCAGCTCCCCGTGCAATCTGCTCGACGCCGAGTTAGCGCCGCACACATGACCAAGACACACAGTGTCTCCACGGAAACCAAGGCTCGAGGCTACCCTGACATTTCCACCCCCCACATGCATACACACACTACTGCACATCCACTGGCCTCTCGATTTCATCAAAACTAATAAATCTGTTAATTATTAAAAACATACTGTCACTTGATACTGTGGGCAGAGCGCTTGGAGACGCAAAAGTATCATAGATAGATAGAGAGATAGATAGATAGAAACAAGGTTAAATCAACAAGTCTAAAGCTGATGATACACGGGGCAACTTTTTGAGCAATGTTGCCGGGCAATGTTGCCGAGCGATGTTGCTTGGGCGCTTTCCAATTGGGCAACAAATTTCGATCCAAAGTATCCAGATAGAAATTTGTTGCCCATTCTCAATGAAAAAGTTTTCAAGCAACATCGCTCTGCAACATTGTCCGACAACAATGTTTAAAAGTTGCCCTGTGTATCATCAGCTTAAGAACTGTAGCTAATGAATGCGTTACTCAGGTAATTTTTTAAGATACAGAAATATACCTGTTGGACCCATATGAAGACTGTTTGTGTTTCACTTGCTTGAACTGGCCACTGAATTTGTAACAACACAGACAAATGTAGTTTTTTGTATTCATTTTAGCTGATTTTTTCCTTTATTATGAGGGGATAGTATAGAGTGGGCAGAAAGTGAGGTGGGAGAGAAAGGGGGACAGGATCGGGAAAGGTCCTTGAGGCGGGACTCGAATTCCGGAAGCGCAATGCAGCTATATGTCGGCGCTGCCCACGAGGCTATCGGCGTCGACAAACTAATGTAGTTTAAAGCAATACTGATTTAACAAGCAAACTAACAACAGTGGAT
This sequence comes from Anabarilius grahami, assembly GCA_003731715.1. Taxonomy (NCBI): domain Eukaryota; kingdom Metazoa; phylum Chordata; class Actinopteri; order Cypriniformes; family Xenocyprididae; genus Anabarilius; species Anabarilius grahami. Next base: position 2,198,448 of record RJVU01042532.1, read on the forward strand.
TTAGTTTGTGTTAAGAATTTTGCTCTTGTTTTGAAAACTTTTAAAAACAATATAACGAAACTGACATTGTATTAAAGGTGCAGTAAGCGATTTCTGAGAAACACTGTTGTAAGTGAAACGGACCTAGCACCAAAACACACTTGAAGCCAATTAGCAGTAAGGGGCGTGTCCAATCATGATGAATAGCTCGTTTGTGGATTTGGGGGCGGAGCTATCAAGATGGGTGTGATCCTTTTGGGTAGGGGCGTGTTTGTTTTAGTGATTTCAAATATCAACAGCGTTTCTCAGAAATCACTTACTGCACCTTTAAAGATTGAAATACAGCCCACTCTTGTCCCACAGCTTTAATGGCCTATCATATTAAAAAGAGGCAAATTGCATTCATGCTGAAACTTTACATTGCTAATGTGCATTTTTTACGTGCCAAACTGAGCCACCTGGTCCCTTGAGGATGGAGCCAGTTCGATTTCAAAATACAAACTCAAGAGATCAATTCAAATACAGGCCACGATTCTCCATCTCTGTGCAGATATATTCAGCAGTGATGGACTGAATGTGCCAGCTCAATTTAATTAATTGTACTGAACTGAATAAAATTATATGGTGTTTTTATGCCTGGTGACCCTGACATCTCACCCACTGAATTGTTTAGGAATTAAAAAACAATGCAAGCAGAATTATTCTCAAATGAAGTGCTTTGCTCAATAAACTACATGTGAAAACTCGTCATAAAGGTAAAAGAAGAGAAACGACTTTAAGTAAGCAATAAGGTATAAGAGGCTGTGCTGTATCGTGAATAAGTCACGGATGAAGGGCTTCATTGCAACCCCTTCAGCCATGACTTATTCATGATACAGCACAGCCTCTCATACCTTATTGCTTTTATCACGGTTACCACACAATGCAAATATTAAAGCCAAAAAATATATGTCAATGCAACTTTCATGAAGTAAAATCACTAAAAACCTTCCTTCCGCCGAAAAAAAATAGTCCGTGACTGTGAACAGCAACAGAAGTTACATTATTACAGCATTAGATGGCAGCAAAGACTGTCTTTATGAGTGTGCCACTCAGTAGTGAAGACTTTTATTTAAAAAAGACTGAATTATTGTGAACACTGAACAAGACACAACTGACAAACGCTTTGACTAGTGCTGTCAGTCACGGGAAAGCCCCTTAACTGTTAAAAGGACAAGATATTGCAGCGGACATTTAAACAGATTTTTTTATATGAACATAGGACTGACCTGAAGGAAAATGCTAAATCTGAATGCAGGTAATAAACTCACTCACTCGATCTCTTTCTCACAATACTCTTCTACATAATACAGTAAGCTTCAATGAACAATATCAACTGAGAACAAACAGTTTACGTTGCTAAGAGTGGTTACTAAGGGTGTTGTGCAGTGATTCACAGGTGAAACAGTCATATAGCCTTATTTTATTGTGAATAAAACACAGCTATTGACCAATCAGAATTAAGAACAGGAACTGTTTTATAAATTAGCTTTAAATGTGGCCTTTGTACATTCTTTGTAATTGAATATCCTAAAACAACCTATATTAATACAACAAGCTGGTTTGTGCTAAAGTTAAAGTCAACATAAATGCCATTTTTAATCTATTTTACTTCCATTATCAGACATTTCATTTTTGATTTAATCCTCCAGGAATTGATTGGATAAAATCAGAAAAGTGTGCTAAATGGAAATTTTATTGACATTTATATACATTTTATTGACATCATGAAGGGAGAAATTGTGTGATTGCCCATCTGAAAACAGAAATAATCTCAATTAAACAGACTAAACTGGAAAAAGATCTGCTTAACTGTATTAATTTAGTAAATCCTTTTTTAAGGCTAGTCTAATTATATATGGAATTTAATTTAAAATCCACATTTATTTCAAATACAAAACCAGAATTCATCTGAAATACAAAACAGGTGGTGTGGTGGTTTGGATTTCAAACTAAACTACTAATATATTCATCACCAGATCTATGATGCTTTACTGCAGTGGTGTTAACACACACACACACACACACACACACACACACACGGTACTTGTAAATATATATATATACCATAATATTTTACACTTTAAAATGCTTAAAATTATTATTACCATAGAACAAAAAACATGGTTTTATCATTACCATAGTATATGGACAAAAGGCACTGCATTACTATGGTAAAGTAAGAAATAAAGCTGCATGGAGTCGCTCACTTGACCACATCACTGATGCATTAGTAAAGAATGAAATCAAAACCATTAGCTATATTCTAATTATCTGCGGACGGCAAATGACCAGCAATTACAAGCACAAAGCAACAGACTGTTTATTCAGTCCACAATCACTGCGTGCTCAGCTGCACATTTCTCCTGAGCTTACTGTACACAACTGCACACAGCAGGACACAGTTTGTGCATTAGCGTCCATCCTTTCACAGAACGCTCGAGACGCTCATTCATTATACACAAGAGCTGCTGTTCACACACCACTAAAACCCCATCAACACAGTGAGAACGAACATTCTGTACAGTATACCTGCTGTGTGGACGCTGAGCGTTCCTGTTATTCAGTACATTCACATGTGCCCATCAGATATTCAATATTTTATTATTTGGATTATTTGATACATGCTGACACAGCTTTTGTTAAAATGCATTCAAATCAATTAGAGGTCCAGTGGGCTTTTTTTTCCCCATGTAGATATTTGTTTGGTTTGTCGTAACTCACAAAAGCTAGTGAGTTACTCAAAAAAAGCAGGAATTTGAAATCAGTCGTTTTATTTATTGTCGTTCAACAAATGTGATATATTTGCTTTCTTGCCTACAATATGTGGGTAAGACCAACCATCAACTGAGATTTTGCATAAATGAACACAGACGTGCTATAAATAGAGTTGATAGTAAATCACCAGTTGCTCGACATTTCACAGAGGAAAATCATACAGTTAATGTATTTTGTGGAAGAGTATATGGTACTTCCAATGCGTCGTTACACAAATAAGGAACTGAAATCATAACTGAAATGGGTTTTTCGTCTCAACACTGTACAACCATATGGATTGAATGAAGACTTTTTTATCATTATTATTCTTTCTCTTAACTTCTCCTCCTTCTTCGGATTTGTTAATTGTCAGTTGAGTCTATAATTGGTTGATTGAATTCATGTGTTTTGAGAGGTAAGAACTTGTGTATATAAAGACACTGAGGAAGGTCCTGCTCTAATTTTAACATAAAAAAAAAACAGGCTATTTATTTAGAAATACAACAGGTGTTTCTTTAGGTTTTTTTCTTACTCTAATTAAATAAATTCTTTAGAATATTGTTTTAATTGTTATTCATTTTTTCCTGTGTCCTCAGTATCCAACCATGTTAATCCCTTAAACTAACAAAAGCCTGATGACATCATCCTTCAGAAAGTGGGAAGTGGGAAGTGAAATCATCATGGAATAGTGATAGATTTGAAGAATTCTGTGGTGTTTTATGTCGTTCGCTGGTTTCTCAAGCTCACTGTTTGACAAAATGAGAGAAACTGAATCTTATACTTTGAAAAGATGAATAAAACAAGTAATCAAAACCCACATGTAAATAGAGCAGTGCAGGGATTACGTCAAAACCTGGAAGGACACTGGTTCCCTTGAGATTTTCCTATGGGGTTTTATATTGGGGTTTTTCAATTTATGAGTAAAATCAGGTCTGTGGTAAACATAAGTTGACGTTACTCGAACGTTTTGTTCTACAATGTAAATTACACACTTACACCCCAAACATTCTTATCTAGTTAATTAGAAACATAGGCATATGTTTTCAAAATTCGCATTATCGATATGATTTTTTGTAATTCACGTTGTAGAACAAAATGTTCAAGTATCGTCAGCTTATGTTCACCACAGACCTTACACTCAAAAATGGAAAAACCCCATTATAAAACCCCATAGGAAAATCTCAAGAGAACCAGTAGTGAATTAGTCTTCCGGGTTTTGACATCATCCCTGCACCGCTCTATTAACTGTCAATTACTCATTGACTAATTTGACCTTTTTATGCAAATAATCAGATTAAAATGAATAAAGGTGACTAGAGCACATATATAAGTTAAGTTTACCCTTTTATATAAATATTCCCTTTCATCAAAACAGAAAAGAGTTCAAAATGTGCTGCATAACAGGAATGAACCAGTATTAAAATGAGTGTGTATTTAAAACGAGGAACGTGTAGACATTCAAAAATGACAAGCACTGGTTATAAAAGCAACATGTTCAACCTGTGAAAGGAAACCAGCACCTGATCTCCCTCTCTCTCTCTCTCTCACACACACACACACACACACAAACACACAGAATATTTGGTGCTGCAGAGTTGCATTTTGAACTAGATTTGCATTTTTTCTGTAGAAAATTTCATTCTTGCAAAGCCGCAAAAAAATAGTGCTGAAGTTTTCGAGTTCTGTATAAATCAAATGATGCTTTGCTGTTGTCATGATACTCAGCATCATCTTTGAAATGTAAAGGTGGATATATATACTTATATAGATACAAAAATTAGTAAAAATAAATTACCATGCAAATATGTCTAGATTTAAATGCTGAATATATTCTATTAATATAAGTCAAAAGTTTTGATCTACAATTAAAAAATCTGAGTCTAAACATTAAGCAGTTGGAGCTGAATTCACTGCACAAGTTTCATACTTAGAATGAAGGGTTTAGGATGAAGCCAAAACTATATCCGCAATACAGTTCTGCCTTGCAAACGCTGCAATAATAATGTGCATGAGAGTGTGTGTGAGAGGCGACCCAGCTGGAGCTGTAACCGGCACCTGTTGCATCAGGATTGATTTTACAGTGTTTCTACTGAACCATTAATGACACTGACTGTTGATGCATTCAGAAATGAACTCAATCAGAGATACAATACTGCAACACGCAAAACCTTGGCCTTCATCTGACCCCGAGTGCGCGCGCGCGTGTTTGTGAGAGAGACATTACAGAGCCACTCCAGCACGTCTCATGTCCTCATATGAACTGTCACGACGCCTGATCATAAGGACGCATTATGAATGTTTTATGCTCGTTGTTTCAGTGCGCTGTTCTTTCAGCACCACGGCACTGCACTACACCAGACTGAACTACTAACTTCCCCACAGCACACTATCACATGCTGTAGAGGATCATGCCAACATAGTCAAATGTTGTACATCTTTATAAACCTAACAACAATATTTTAAGTAATTAGTGTTTAAGTCATTGACAAACATTAAGTAGTGCTGAACAGATCAGTAGCTCGTGCACATTCATCAAGTTTAATGTCATTCCAAGCTATTTGAATGAACATTAACTTAAAAGTAAACATTATATGATGCTATAACTGTTAAATATGAATAAAATTTCAATTGGAGTTTTGAAATAAAGAGTTTACGTAATCAAATTCACCACTTAAACAGTTAAGAAATGTATTTCTATGCCAATGACTCATAAACTACACAGGCCCGAACTAGGCATTTATGTAGTTATTGTAATTCCTGAAATGATGCAACAAATGACACACCTGTGGTGTGATAATAACAGAGACTTTCTGCGCATTGATAACGTCCCTTCATCTCAGACAAACCCCAGTCTGGACTTTTCCTCCCGCTGAAATGCTGCACGCGCCACGGAGATGTCCATCTCACCATACGAAGTGCAAAAAAGCTCTAATAAACCTCAGATTTGTATCCAAACGAGGTGCATTTAAACTCTTTTCGCCACCTTGCGCGAAAAGCACACAGAAAAGGAGCCCAAACTCACCTATCGTGGTTATGACAGTGATGGCAAAGTAAAAGGACCCTGCAAATTTCCACTGGACCCCTGCTCTGTGCGGCTCGGCCTCCATGATGATGTTCTCCAGCTTTTTATAGTCATCCTCACTGATGTTGTACTTGCCCTGGAGGCGCTTCTCCTCCGCCTCCAGCTGCTCCTTCTCCCGCATCTCGAAGTCCGACTCGAGCGCGTCAAACACCGCGGCCCCGACCAGCAGATAGGTGAACGTGCAGACGATCAGGGACAGCGTCCGCACGTTCTGCCTCTTCATGGCCACCAGGAACCGGCGGCTGAGGGGTTCATGTCCCCTCTTATCCCCCGGGAAGGCGCAGCAGCAGTCTGGAAAGGGCGGATAGGGGCAGTGCTGCTGATGCGTCTTCGGACACCGGTTGCGGTTGTAACAGGTCCCTTGATCGTGGTCCTGGCTGGCCGAGAGACACAGCAGACTGCTGGAGCGCCGGGACCACAAGCCCTGCAGCCGCGAAACTCTGCGCAAAACCTGCCCGAGCCACAGCAAAGTCCTCCCGGCGCGCAGTGCCATCAACTAGCGCGCTCCCCGAGTGATCTCCAAAGAGCTTCTGAACTGGAGAAGGTGCCAGAAGCCACTGGGATTCATGCTCGAGTGACAATTACGCACCTGTTAAATTTCCTCCTCTCGTGCGTTTAAACAAACTCATCGTCGTGGCCGTCAGATATCCAAACGAAGACAGCAGCTCCCCTGAACATCTTCCAGAAAAAGTTTCCCCGACCTGTTCATCTGAGGATCATCTTCAGCTGTTCTCACTCCGCCGGTGCGTGAGTAATGCCGGAGGTACCGGAGGAGGACCCGTGAACACGCATCATCTGATGAGCGGCGGAGACGCGCAGCGCACGACTTATGCTCCAAACGTGATCCAACCCAGGAGAAAATCACTTATTCCCGCGGCTTTGCCCAGACGCTAAACTTAATGCGCTTGATGGTCACGCGAACAACAGGTCCGAGCGCGAATCTGTCCGTTTTCCCCGGTGACTCATGGCTGGACGGATGGATGGACTCGACTCTCATTTGGCTCACTCCGGTAAAGCTGCACTGTCACGGTATGCCACCGCGAGCGTCCGCTGGCAGACTTCAGTGTGTGCCAGGCTGAGAAAACACACACACACATCACCAAAGCGCACACACAGATGGAGACACTCTACACTACATGCACACTGAGCTCGCGCGGGTGTGTGTGTGTGTGTGCGTTATGATCTCAGCTTGAAATATTTTAAGCAATTTGCACTTTCTCAACAGGTGACCTCGGACTGAAATCAGATTAAATGTTTTTTAAAGGTAAATCATCTGCAGCTGCTCGTTAAGTCTGGTAACACCTATTATTTTATGTTGAGAATGTGTATCATGCACTTGTTTAAGATGGCATAACAAGAAAATACATTATTAGGCAGCATAAATGCGCGCGGTGAGGCTGTTAGAGATTGTGCTATATATNTATATATAATATATATATACTATATATAATATTTACATGAATATTATATTAAAAATCAACTTCACATATAGTAAAATTAATTGTTACGGTTCCTAAGTGAACCTTTGTGTGCGCGCGCATCTTACGCATGAGAGAATATGCCCGCAACTACATGGGTAAATATTAGTCCAGCCGAAGAGCCAATAAAACATGATCATTATTGTCATTGAACATTTGTAACACGATTAGAGAGGGGAAATATAAATATACAGTTAATTTAACTTACATTAACCTCTATGTCGAAACATGTTGTCACAATGAAACCTGCCATTAAAGAGCCTATTATAGGTTTCTCAGCTCAATTTATTAAAAACAATTTTGAAACAAAATTCATGAAACAACATGCATGTTAAAGGGATAGTTCACCCAAAAATGAAAAATTTGTCATCATTTACTCACCCTCAAGTTGTTCCAAACCTGTACACAGCAAAATCCCCAGAGTTAAATCAACTCTGCTCAGAGAACATATGTTCCCTCTCTACATAGAGTTAAAATAACACTGAAGCAGAGTTAAAGTTAATGAGATAATATGCTGTTTGTGGATTTGTTTAATTTAATGTCTTTTATCTTCAGTTGATTTCATCTAAGGCTGTGGCTGGAAGTCCTTTGTAGTTATGTTTCTCTTCAGTGATTCTTGTTAACAGCAGGTGTTCATCACTAATGCTCAATCATAATTTAATTAATCACTTAATTATCTCATTAACTTTAACTTTAACTTCAGTGTTACTTTAACACTATAGAGAGGGACCATATGTAATCTGAGCAGAGTTGGTTTAACTCTGGGGATTTTGCTGTGTATGTCGAAACATGTTGTCAACAATGAAACCTTATAGGTTTCTCAGCTCAATTTATTAAAAACAATTTTGAAACAAAATTCATGAAACAACATACATGTTAAAGGGATAGTTCACCCAAAATTGAAAAATTTGTCATCATTTACTCACCCTCAAGTTATTCCAAACCTGTGAATTTCTTTTTTCTGCTGAACACAAAAGAAGATATTTGGAAGAATGTCAGTAACCAAACAGATCTCGCTCCCCATTGACAACCATAGTAGGAGAAATAAATACTATGGTAGTCAATGGGGGGCAAGATCTGCTTGGTTACTGACATTCTTCCAAATATCTTCTGTGTGTTCAGCAGAAGAAAGAAATTCATACAGGGTGTGTAAATGATGACTAACCCCTTTAATTGGTAACATACAAATATCAAACCAACAAATATTGCAATTATTAAACTGTACAAAATAACACAATATATATGACAACTTGCCCCAATCACACACTATCCTGTGAATACAGTTTAATTTTTGGTTACTTTAGTTGGATCTTGTCTGAATGAATGCTGCTCCTCTATATAAAACAGGATCCCTGTCTGAACAAAATGTTCAAATAAATTGAACTAGACATCTGGACATTAAAAAACAATGTGTTATTCAAACATATGTGAAACGGACAGTTGTGCCACTGTAAAACAGCATTTGGACCTTCTGAAAAGAGTTCAGTTTTCCAGAGCGTCTATCTGTGACTAAAATAACTGTAGTGATCTGGACACCATAGAGTATTTTGGTAGGTAAATGTAGGTCTTGTCCCAATATTTGTGCAGTGTCCCAGTGAAAGTGGCAAAAGCAGAGGTTCATAATGATATAAAGACAATTTAGATAATATGTCTCTAATATATAAATTTAAAGGATTAGTTCACTTTCAAATGAAAATTACCCCAAGCTTTACTAACTCTCATGCCATCCTAGGTGTATATGACTTTCTTCTTTCTGATGAACACAATTGGAGAAATATTAATAAATATCCGAGCTTTATAATGGCAGTAAGCGTTACCAAATGAGTATGAGCTGAAGAAAGTGTCTTCATCCACATCCAAAATATCCAAGTTATGAAGTAAAATATTTAGCTTCCACCAGACCGCCTTCCATATTCTACTTATGAGGAAAGTGTAAAACTCTTGCAGTTCAAAAAGCTTACGCTACATCCGTATTCAACTTATGGAAAAAGTGTAACTGACGCGACACCAGTTTAAACTTTCGACGTAACTTGAATACGGAAGGCAGTCTGGAGAAAGCTTGATATTTTACTTCATAAATTGTTAAATATGGATATCTTTCTTACACAAACACATCGCTTCGCTTCAGAAAGCCTTTATTAACCCCCCGGAGCTGTGTGGAGTACACGTTTAAGATGGATGGATGTGGATGGAAGCACTTTCTTCAGCTCATACTCGTGGGTCCTGTTCAATGCCATAATAAAGCTTGGATGCGTCAGGATTTTAAAAAAAAATATCTCCGAGAGTGTTCGTCAGAAAGAACAAAGTCACATACAATATACACATAGGATGGCATGATGGTGAGTAAATCTTGGGCTAATTTTCATTTGAAAGTGAACTAATCCTTTAATATTCAACAATATTATTGATTTGACTGAGCTGGATGATGACATCACTGTTTTTCTGCAGAACTGCTTTATAGATGAAATGAACCCATTTAATAATTGATGATCTTTACAACAGAACCGAATCAACACTGAACTGACTTCAGCTGAACTATGACACTGTTTTCTTTTAGAGCTGCTGTACGGCTGAAATGAACTCTGTTTGCATCATTGAATCATTTTTCTGTTGTCACTGTAAAGCTGCTTGAAACAATCTAGCACTATAGAAATAAAAGGGACTTGACCGGACTAAACTCAATCTCAGCATCTAATGATATTTATTAACAAAACAAGAATATGTAACAGAAAGAAACAATAATATGTAATGCACAAGAACACACACTGCTGCAAAAGTGAGCTTTAGCCTTAAAGGAATAATGCTTTGTCAAAAATTAAGTGTTTGTGATCTGTTAAACACAAAACACAAAAGAAGATGTTTTGCAGAATGTTCATGGTGCTATTTTTATACAATGCATGTACACAGTGACCATTTGCTCAAAAAAAGTGCCAAAAACACCATAAAAGTATATGACTTGAGCACTGTATTTCATGTCTTCAGAATAAAGTAAGTTTCTGGGAGAAACAGAACAAAATTTAAGTCGTTATTCACTGAGAAACCCTTTCACCAGCTCTCAAAATCTGACCAGACAGATCACAAGATCCGACATTTGTGCAGTTTCTACTTC
>RJVU01042532.1:2225148-2265273 GCA_003731715.1 Anabarilius grahami
TGGGTCTGTTTGGTTCATCATTCAGAGCTTGTGTGTGTTTAAGCATCTCGGCTCATTAACTCAAGCTAATTGAGATAAATATGAAAAGTTTAAAATGTCATTAAAATTATTAATTTCTCTTTGATCACTGCTGACTGTCTGGAGCAGTTCATCTTATCTGAACGTTTGGAAGCTTTAAACAAAAAAGGTAAAAGTCTGTAAATGGGGAAAAATATAAAAATGTGCATACTGTGAACTCTACAGGCATCTGAAATTAAATGTCTAATCTTCTTAATTTAGTTTTAATTTCCATCCCACTGGTTGCAAGATTATTTAATATGCTGTATAATTTGATATAATTATCTTTGTATGAGGAGAGACTGCTAAGGACTGCTTTGTTTCATTTTGTCATTTTGCTTTACAAAAAATTATTTAATTTAATATTTAATACTAAATAAAACAAATTATACTTTAAAAAATATTTTTGTGTAATTTTATTACCTATTATCTTTATCAATTAAATTACCTATTATTTACTGTAAATGAATAATGTATACACTGCAGGATACCCAGTTTCTCATTATTTGTGGTGTATATATATATATATAGATGTGTGTGTGTCTGTATAGATTAGTTATTGTTCTACATAAATTACAATACCGTAATATGATCAACCTTTATATGAATCATTTTTAAAAGCAGATGACCTGCTCAGTTAATGATTCTGTGATTTAGAGACAATTTGTTCAGATGGATTTTGAAACATCTCAGCGGTGGAATTCCTGAGTGGACGTTTAACGCTAATTGAATTACTGCAACTGCAATCACTTACGATTATAGCACATAATGTAGGCCATCTCAACCGCCTCCTGCATTATCATCGCTGGACCACACCACAATAAAGCAGTGATCCCACATTTACGACAATCATCGGTTGCTAGAAAGTTCACCTCAGAAAATTGACCTCAGTTCCAGGAACAGTATGAGGTGAGATGCACTAATGGTCGAACATTCATATCCTGTTGTGCTCAAGTCCAATCTAAAATTTGTTTTTTTTATTTGCATTTTAGAGTAGGTTTGAAACACCTTTAAGACATTTATTTTATATTTTTGACATAGATTTTTGATTTGTTCATTAACATTTAATCAATATTTTATCTAATTAGTATAACTGCAATGACGAGTGAGGTCAACATATCAAATCTTTAGCTTAGAATCTTAGGGGCCGTTTACACTACACCGTTTAAACTAAAAACGGAAAACTTTGCAAACTTGTGAAAAAGGTGACGTAATATGCATGTGTATTATATGCTCAGTCTATAGGAGCATAGTTTTTCTTTACAAAGTGACATCGCCAACTACTGGCCTGACAGGGAATCGTTTTGACAATGTTATTGCTTGCACATGAAAAACGCTAAGGAAAAACTTTTCTGTTTTTAGTACATCATACCCTTAGATTGATTAAAGTCGTCAGCTGAATGGACATCAGATTGATGAGCAAACACTGTAAAACTTTAGTATGGGGAACAATTCTCACTTTTAACTATTTGCTTATTAGCTTGCAAATTGACTGTTTATTAGTACTTATAAAGCACATATTAATGCCTTATTCTGCATGACCATATTCTACATCCCTAAATCCTACCCAATACCTAAACTTAAATGATACAACAACTACTAACTATTAATAAGCAGTAAATTAAGAGTTTATTGAGGCAAAAGTGGTAGTTAATAGTGTATATGTGTTCCCCATACAAAAGTGTTACCACAAACACATTAAAGAAACCAGTTTCATAGTTACATCAAAGTGAATCAAAGCCATGGGTCCGACAGAGTCACAAAACCATTTATGCATCAACCCCAAGAAAAAAAGCTGTATACATTCATACATGAAAATACTGTGACAGACGTAGCTCATATTTACATGCACTATTAATGTGAACCCCTACAAAACCTGCCGAGAACATGACCAGGTCATATTTCAGACAAAAATCAAAAGAAAGAAAATGGTAAATTATGTTTTGCACAAAGAAAAGAAGCCTGCTTTACTTAAGAGTTTTTGAAATTGTGACAATATTTTCATGACAATTAAGAACATTTTCCACTACAACTATCATTACCATAATGCAAAAAAAAAATAAAAAAATTCTAATTACATATATGCATATATAACATTTTTAAATTTAATCTATGCTGATTTAAATAAAATGATAATCATATTTAAATACTCTAATTATTGACTTCAATGAGAATCACCATTTACGATTATGAGAATTACAAAACAAACGAATAAACAAAATGCCCGAGCGAACACATCACAGTAATGAGACTTGTGCTTAATTGTCATTAAAATAATGTCATAAGGCAAAACAAAAGTTTTAAAAATAGGCTTCAACTAAATCCAATATTTTGTTATATTATTTTTGGGTTGAAATATGAGCTGGAGATGTTTCCATCAGATTCATGCATTGAAAGCATGATGTTGTTGAGCAATCTAACGTATTTTAAACTTCTTCACTTTAAAAGAACGACTCGGGACTAAACTATAAACTCCTTTGATGTTTTCACTTAGTGGTTAGCTGAAAAATTTTCTTCATCCATTTTGCCTGTGGAGGTGAATGAGCAAGATGCGTTCAGAACAGTCAAACTCATCGTAAAGTGGAGGATTTGGCATACATTTAAACATCTCCAAACTCTAAAAGCTTTATACACTGGAACCGCACTTGCTCTAGACTCAATAAATATCTAGATCAGCTCAGTGGTGCTCTAGATAACAGCAGATCTCTCCCAAGGCTTACTCAGTCTGTGAGGTCAAAGGTTAGAGTTCACAGGTTCAGGCAGCTGCTTCGATTGGCTCCTGGGCTTTGATGTGGACGCTGGGTAGACAGAACCAGGCGGGCGGCAGGTCGCGGCTCGTGCTGTCGTCTTGAAACTTGATGTTCAAATAGAAATCACCGGTGTATAAGAAGAGCAGGGCTCCCACACACACAGAGTTCTCCGTGGGGTTCACCTGAGGACGAGAACATCACACACCTGCATCACAGCTCTGAAACACCTGCTGACTTCATCACTGCCAATAGCAGAGCGAGAAGTGGCAGAAGTACCAAAACTTTACATCTTCTGCTTCCTACACACTCTGTCCTGTGTCTTAAAGGGAAAGTTCAGCCAAAAATGAAAATTCTGTCATCATTTACTCACCCTCAAGTTGTTCCAAACCTGTATGTTTCTTTCTTCTGTTGAACACAAAAGAAGACATTTTAAAGAATGTCGGTAACCAGACAGATAATGGCACCCATTGACAATTTTTTTCCTAATATGGAAGTCAATGGCTACCGTCAACTGTCTTGTTATCAGCATTCTTTAAAATGTCTTATTTTGTGTTCAACAGAAGAAAGAAACACATACAAGTATGGAACAAGTTGAGGGTGAGCAAGTATTGACAACATTTTAACTTTTAGGTGAACTATCCCTTTAAGGTCAATTCATACTGCACCGACAGACCCAGACAGTCACCAGATTACAGGGCGTCACTTCTCAGACATTCTAGTTCTGATTTAGCATGTTCAATCGGCGAAAACAAGCTCAGACAGACACCAACAGACTCCGAGACAGGGTTAACACATTGATCTGACAAAACCCGACGAAGTGTCTGTTGCAGTCTGTCGGTGCGGTGTGAATTGGCCTTTACAGGTACAGAAGCAAAGACAGTCTGCCCTTTTTAGAAGAACCAAACTCAGACTTTAAAAGAACCAAACACTGAACAGAGTGAAAAGGAACCCAGTTTGCTTTACATTCACCTGGTTTCTAGTCTTAAAATAGGATCAGATCTCAGTTTGGTCCATTTTAGTTGGAATTCAGTCTACATATATATACAGTGCCCTCCACAATTATTGGCACCCTTAGTAAATATGAGCAAAGGTGATCTTTCATTAATAAAAAAAATCACAAAGTTCTAACCTTTCATCGAAGTAAAACAATTGAAAGTGGGGGGAAACTCACATTACGAAATAAATGTTTTTCTCCAATACATGTTGGCCACAATTATTGGCACCCCTAGAAATTCTTATGAGTAAAATATCTCTGAAGTCTATTCCCATTCATATTTACCTTTTTTTTGGCACACCAGGGTGATCATGAACATGAAATTGTCCAGCCATGACTTCCTGTTCCACAGGAGTATAAACATGAGGAAACACAAAGGCCAAATTCCCGTAATCATTCATCACAATGAGAAAAACCAAAGAATATAGTTCTGATGTGCAGCAAAAGATTGTTGAGCTTCACAAAATAGAAAGTGGCTGTAAGAAAATAGCTTAAGCATTGAAAATCCCCATTTCCACTATCAGGGCAATAATTAAGAAGTTCCAATCAACTAAAGATGTTACAAATCTGCCTGGAAGAGGACGTGTGTCTAAATCGTCCTAATGCGCGGTGAGGAGGAAAGTTTGAGTGGCCAAAGACTCTCCAAGGATCGCAGCTGGAGAATTGCAGAGATTGGTTGAGTCTTGAGTCTCAGAAAGCCTACAAGAAATTATCAAACAGCACCTACATCCCCACAAGTTGTGCCGGAGGGTTCAAAGAAAAATCCTCTGCTCTCATCCAGAAACAATATCCAGCATATTCAGTTGTCAGACACGACTAGGCTTCTATGGTCAGATGAAACTAAAAAAATAGCTTTTTGGCAGCAAACCCACCAGATGGGTTTGGTGCACAGATGGAAAAAAAGTACCCAATGCCCACTGTTAAATATAACACTGGATTTTTTATGTTGTGGGCCTATTTTTCAGCTGGAGGTCCTGGACATCTTGTTCAGATACATGGCATCATGGATTCTATCAAATACCAACAGATAAAAAATCAAAACCTGACTGCTTCTGCTAGAAATCCAATAATGGGCCATGGTTGGATCTTCCATCAGGACAATGATCCAAAACAAACATCAAAACCAACACAAAAATGTGTCAGTGAGCACAAAATTAAGCTTCTGCCATGGCTGTTCCAGTCCCCTGACCTGAACCCTAATGAAAATTAGTGGAGTGAACTGAAGAGGAGCACCACCAACATGGAGCTGGGAATCTGAAGGATCTGGAGAGATTCTGTAGGAAGGAATGGTCTCTGATCTCTGAACTCATCAGGCATTATAGAAGAAGACTCAGAGCTGTTATCTTGGCAAAAAGAGGTTGCAAAAAGTTTTAAATAAAAGGGTGCCGATAATTGTGGCCAATGTGTTTTGGAGAAAAACATTTATTTCATAATGTGATTTTCCCCCCACCTTAATATTTCCATACTTTTCCAAACTAATCATAACGCCGAATCCACCATTTTGTCCGACAAACAAATTAGACAGGAGAGTTTGTAGATCAACGTTGGTGGATTTGAAATTAAAAAATGGTGTGTATTAACGTCTTTCCGCATTTGAAACAACATTCCTTCTGATGTTCATTCATGTTTATTTTGTGCTATAACTAGTGGGAAGAGATAATCGCTTCACATGCTGCTTGAACTGAGGCGCTACAGTGATCTGTAATGACACAAAGAGCCACAAAACAGTATTTATTGTTTAAATTTCTTAAAAATGACAAAATGTACAAGCTGAGACTTTGTTTGATATCAAAAGTAACCTGCTCTGTCTTGTCTGTCGGCGTGTTGTCAGTGTCCTCTTTGCTCCGTGATGTATTTTTCACTGCGTGAGAACATGATGTGTGGTGTGAGAGCGGCATGGCTTGGCGGACGTAGCAACGGGGGGCGGGTCTTTGCGAAAGGGCAATTGCGATTTCTGTTGCAAGAAACCTTGACTAACATATACATAAGTGGACCTTCAACACCTTGACTGTGATTGACAGCTAAACTTTCCTCAGATGTTGATGACATGACCCGGCTCAGACAGCGTCCTGCTGTTGTGTGCTTTTCTATGTGCGTCATTAGCTCACCGTGCCGATGTAGAAGGTGTTGGAGCCAATGAAAGTGACGGCATCCTGCAGGTCGAAGTTTTGGACTCCATTTTGATAGTCTTGGAAGGGGACGACGGTCAGAGAGAACGGTCCGATGGCGCTCTTACTGCGGTTGGTCAGTTTCACCTCTAACGGCACAGCGTCTCCAACCCTGCAGTCAGCGACCACGTCACAGTCACACGGCTTACCGTTAACCACAACATCTGGAGAGAGAGAGAGAGAGAGAGAGAGAGAGAGAGAGAGAGAGAGAGAGAGAGAGACAGGAGAAGTTTACCCAAAAGCATTAGAGAACCTAAAGGTGTCTTCTCTTTTTTTGCTTTTTTGAAATACTGTGTTTAATGTTCACATCACAAAGCTCTCTAGCTCACACAGAACTTTTACTGAAACTGAACTGCAAAAAGAAATTATCCACCAGCTACCATATTTCTCAACTGCACATTTACTGAAACCAGTAACCCATTTTTCAAAACAGTGACCTAAAACCTCAAACTCTCCATTCAAAATATCATCATCTTTAGGGCAGATTTACTAAACGGCAAATTAGTGTGGGTGTACTATAGTCATATAAAAGCACTGATGGGAGTGGAAAGTTCTGCGCGTGATCTACTGACGACATGTAAATTAAAGAACACAGACGCAGCCGGATCATTTCCATAATGACCAACACAATCTACCAAGGGCAGCACAAATTAGTGTCTGGTTTAAGACATGCTTTTTTGGGTGTTAAATAATGCAAATACCAGTAAGTTGACTAGCACAAACCTTAGTAAATCACCTTACATGATTCATTTAAATACGCTCCTCCCATAAATTTTGTGTCTGAAAGGGAAACTCCAACAAATGCATATGCAATAAGATCAGCCATAAAAATAACCCTGTCCATGCCTTTTTAGCAATTATTTTTTACTGCGTGTCTTTAGTAAATCCTGACAGTAGTTTTTTAACGCCAAAAGAGGGTTTGAGCTGGCGCAAGCTGTTAGTAACTCTGGCCTATAATATTATTGTAAACTTTGCCTTCAAAAGGTTCATGAAGCCAACAAATGCAAATATACACAGAACACTGTGATTTTTTTTAAAAACAATATGAACCTGACCTCTTACTACAGTGAATGAGGTTTTTCAGAGTAACATCTAAACATCTTGAAATGTGCAACATAGTGTAAAACTACCAGCCTCTAAATGACAGTGAGCACACAGGTACTGAAAAAACAATTCCAACAAATATAAGACACTTCTTCAATATAAAGTTTGTGTTTGTGATTACAGCATGATTCAGAAAAATGAAGCATCATTTCAGAAACAATATATATCCAATATTTTGGATGCGAATGAGCACAAGAAGAAGTCCTGAAACTTTCCTAAATGTACAGCACAACTGTGAAAAGATATGAAATGAAAACTCTAAAAAAGTAATAATGAGTAGAAAATAACCTATTGAAATATATATACATATATATGTTTTTTGAAAGATATTAAAACTTTTATACAGCAATGTGATTTGATCAAAATTGAAAGTAAAGCCATTCACATTATAAAATATATTTCAAATAAATGTTGTTTGTAACACGGTTTGTAAATATGGGAAGAAGGAGGCGGGAACCGGCGAACATTCAAAAAAACTTTAATTCAAAATAAACAAAACGAAAGTAATGCCGGCAGACCCTCGCGGACGTCTGCCGGCCACACAAACATAATAAAACATAAAATAAAGTCCAGGCCTGGTCCTCTCTCGTCCTTCACTGTCGTCGCTCCTCCTTTTATGCTCCCGGAGCTCCTCCGTGAGAGACTCGAGGCCGGCGCGCCTCCCAGGTGGAGCTCATTATCTCTCGCGCCACCGGCCTCGCGCCGTTCTCTCACGGCTCTCGCCCGCCCTGGTCGCCACATACCCCCATCACCCCTCGCAGGCCGGGGGGTACTCCCGCGACTGCGCTTACTCCCCCCCGGGGCCTGTCTCGGCGGCCGCAGCACCTGGGGGTAAGGACAGACGAGACGAGAGAAAGGAGACGGAAGCAAGGGGAGCGACAGGACGAGAGAGGGGAGAGAGGAAAAAAAAATTCTGGGTCCGGTTCCCAGACACACTGCCGCTCGGTCCTCAGCCAGCCGAGAGGCTCTTCCTCGCAGTGCCATGCGGTGGCACTGGACGCTCATTGGACGGCCCGCTCCTCGACCGCCTCCTGGCGGCCGGCGATGGCTCCTCCGGTTGAGGGCAGCCGGCATCGAGTCCCCCGTCCCCTGCTCCTCCCCTTCATGGCGGATGGCAGCAGGCTCCGGCCCACGGCGGACGGCGGCGACTCCTCCGCTCCCTCCAGGACGGCAGCCACCCCACCTCGACCCAGGAGCACGGCATCCGGGTCTCCGTCCCACCTTTCACCAGGCTCCAGTACCACCGCCTCGGGCAGCCTCTCGCGGTCTTCACTCCCGCGCTGCCCGAACTCCGCAGCACCGCGATCCCCCTCGTCCGCGAGGGCTCTCAGACAGCATGTCCCTCCTTCCTCCCGGGTTTCGGCACCAATGTAACACAGTTCGTATATGTGGGAAGAAGGAGGCGGGAACCGGCGAACGTTCAAACAAAACTTTAATATATAAATAAACCAACAAAACGAAAGTAATGCCGGCAGACCCTCGCGGACGTCTGCCGGCCACACAAACATAAAATAAAGTCCAGGCCTGGTCCTCTCTCGTCCTCCACGGTCGTCGCTCCTCCTTTTATGCCTCCGGAGCTCCTCCGTGAGAGACTCGAGGCCGGTGCGCCTCACAGGTGACGATCATTAACACTTGCGTCACCGGCCTCGCGCCGTTCCCTCACGGCTCTCGCCCGCCCTGCTCGTCACATTGTTCTATTGAACTTTCTATTCCTGAAAAATCTTGAAAAAAAGTATCACAGTTTCCACAAAAATATGCAGCAGCACAACTGTTTTCAACATTGATAATAAAAAGAAATGTTTCTTGAGCAGCGAATCATCATATGTGTTTGTGTGTGACATTGAAGACTGGAGTAATGATGCTGAAAATTCAGCTTTGCCATCTCATGAATACATTACATTTTAAAATAAAGAAACTGTAATACTATTTCACATATTACTGTATTGCTGATCAAGTAAATGCAGCCTTGGTGAATCTTACTGACCCCAAACTTTTGAAAGGTGGTGTATTTTTAAAGTGTTAGTTCACCCAAAAATTAATATTCTGTCATTAATTACTCACCCTCATGTCGTTCCACACCCGTAAGACCGTCGTTTATCTTCAGAACACAAATTAAGATATTTTTGACGAAATCCGTGAGCTACCTGGCCTCCGATTGACTGCAATGTTATTATCAATTTCAAGGCCCAGAAAAGTAGTAAAGACACGGTTAAAATAGTCCATGTGACTACAGTGGTTCAACCTTAATGTTATGAAGCGACGAGAATACTTTTTGTGCACAAAAAACAAAACAAAAATAACGACTTTTTTCAACAATTTCTTCTCTTCCCTGTCATTATCCAATGCTGTTGATGTTGTAAACACAGTGCAGCGCTTCCAGGTTCTACGTCAACAGTGTAGCAGACTTCATAACAGTGGATGAACCACTGTAGTCACATGGACTATTTTAATGATGTCGTTCCTACTTTTCCTGGGTCTTGAAAGTGTTTATAACATTGTAGTCTGTAGGGGAGTCAGATACCTCTCGGATTTCTTCAAAAATATCTTAATTTGTGTTCCGAAGATGAACTTACGGGTTTGGAATGACATGAGGGTGAGTAATTAATGACAGAAATTTCATTTTTGGGTTGACCTAGCCCTTTACCTTATTTGAATGTAATTTGATAGTTATCCTTTTTGCCCTTTTTTTTTGCAGCTCAACTGCCTCAATCCACATTCACTTTTATTGTATGAAATGGCTGCCCACTGCTCCGGGTGTGTGTTCACGGTGTGTGTGTTCACTGCTGTGTGTGTGCACTTGGATGGGTTAAATGCAGAGCACAAATTCCGAGTATGGGTCACCATACTTGGCCACATGTCACTTCACTCACTCACTTCACTCACATCTACTAACTAGACTATTTCAGTTGATCATCAGCCAGATGCTGGAGATTGTGTTTCTCCAGATGCACAGAGAGTCAACAGTGGCAAGCCATGATGCAACAGCACTAATCTGTGAGCAGAGCATGAATGAACGCGCATTATAAATAAAGAGGAAATAGTAAACAATACAGATGAAACAGGTTTTGCCTGATTGTGAAGAAAATTCATGTTGCATCTCTCTCACGTGCTATGAGCTGTCGGTATCTATCACGATGAGGACTTCTCTGTCTCTCTTCGAGCGCTGGAGGCAGAGCTGTCACACGAGCCCCGTCCCCGGAGAGGGGCATGCTGGGAGATGCGGTCCCCGCGGGGCTCTGTCAATGACATACAGACAGACAGCCGGCCCCGGAGGACTACAGCAGCTCTTCTCAGGATGAGTCCCGCACACGCAGATAAATAATCTCTCATTGACAGGACAGCTGTAGATGTCAGGAACGGCAGCACTGCTCTCCGAGGACTCGGTTTAAACTCTGAGAAGTGGCAGGTAAGGCCGTCTGTTTGGGTAATGATGACTTAACAGTCACTATCACAACCTTGAAGGTAAATGTCAAGCTTTTTTTTATAAGCGAAGCTCAAATGTTTTGCTTTGCATCATCAAATATTCATGGTCCCTCCTGACTGACGTAAGACTTGGTTAAAAAGTTTTTCCCTCTGCAAACCAGAGCTTCATCCAAATGTTATTTTAAGTCCCAAAATAGCATTTCACCAGAAAAATAGAGCTTTTTCGGAACAGAACAACGCCACCGGCAACGTCTAAACACAAGCTGTTTTAATCAAGATTCGTTCCAACGACTCCTGTTTAATTTAAAGGTTTGTCTTCAAATGTTGAAGATCAAACACAGATCACAAAGTCAACATAATGTGATGTATGAAACAATATTCAGCTGAAAATAATGTTGGGCAGGACTTGAGTTAATCCACTGTGATTTAACTGGATTGTAAAAAAAAACTGGCTATTTATATTTTGTGCACAATCTATCAGTATACATTATTTCAAAGAAAAAAAATGTTAGTTTGAGCAACAATCAACTCCAAAACACCTCTAAAATACAGACTCTTCATATGATCCAATCAATTCCTGATGTAATTCCTGCCTTACATTTTTCCCTCTGAGTGAATACTCTGTTTTACTCTGAAACAGAAGGGTAGCAGCATATTTAATATTTGTCAGGAGTGAAAACGAGGATGAGAGGAACAGAAGTACAGCGTATGTTGCTTAACAACATACTGATTGTCCAGGCAATGGTAAGTTGAAAACTCCATAAAATAGTTTTGAAAGTTGTGAGTTATGAACATTATGTGATCTAGAGGCTTTATACACTGTACACCATTGTAAAAACTGTAAGTCTATCTCTCAAGGCCTCATCTTCATCCATGTTAAATTCCTGATTAAGCATCACATTGTAGAAGTAAAATGGATTGCGAATGCAACCTTTAAGGATCAATGCAAAACCGAAGGAACTCCAGTTTTGTTATTTCCTTCGTGCTTTAATAAGACAGAGAAAGTCTTAATTCAGACAAGAAAATCCACCAAAACATGAATCATGTAGTTGTACCTCCCTCTAAACACTCAATCTTGTATTCTGAACACAAGTTCAAAGGTTGATTCTGTTGTGCTATTTCAAGAGTATCCAGAGACACTCACTGTGTGTGTGTCTGTGCGTGTGTGTGCATGTGCGCACGTGTGTCTGTGTGTTCTTTCAGTTTGCAGACAATATGAGATCACAGTCTCCACTTTTCTGAAATTTTAGCTTATTTTCACTCAATCCAATTATAGCCCACTATTTCATTTGCTACACACACACACGCGCGGCTCTGGTGCGACACCTTACCAAGTGTTATATTTAGTTTTTTAAAGAGCTGTTGCTAGGAGATGTGAAAATGATAGGTAGATCAGCTGCGGACGGGTGGAGATATTCCTCCATAATGATGAACAGAACAAAGAGAGAGAGAGGATGGGGCAATCAGACATGAACAGAAATGGAAAAACTCTACACAAAAACTACATTTTCTAAAGAAAACAGGAGTAGCGTTTACCTGTGCAAGACTCACCACCATAGTGATAGTGTGTTTCTAAGTGGTTACTAGGGTGCTCTGGGTGGTTGCTAGGTGGTTACACACTCACCCAAGTCAAAATGATTCACCTTTGTGCATTAAAGCTCCCGCCATTAAACACAACAACACATTTCATCATTTACAGCTTCATTCTGCTGCACTCTCTCTCAGGTTTACCACGTCAGCATTGTTGTGGTGACTGTTGCTCTAGAACGGTTGTTGGGGGTGACCACGATGTCACAGCACATAAAAAAAGGAACAGGTTGCCATGGCAACCAGGTCTGCCCGTGGCACAGAGCGGCCGCGGGAAAAGTGCCGGGCAGCAGAAAGCCGGTAAAACTGTCCGACTCAGCAAAGCCATGTGTGCAAACTGATTCATGGACTAGCCCTGCATTTCAAGGGGGGTCGAACCTGATATCAGAAGCTTGAACACACCTAAAAGATGTCAAAACAAAACACAGAGAGTCGCACCCAAGCAAACAACATTTCACTATAGCAAAAACTTCATATTTTCACCTATAGTGCCAAAACAAAAGCTTGTAAACAGAAGTTGCACCCATTTTGAGGAGGTTACCATAGCAACAGCAGGCCACTTAGCATCAGGTATATTCGCAAAATGTATATTATTTATCACTTAAAACTATTAAAAAGACTTTTAATAGTTGCTGTTTGGCTGAATGACATTTTTGAAAGGATTAAATACAATTTACTGAAGTGTCTATGCTGGAAAATAAACATTGTTAGGGACTATCATGCAGAATAAAGATAATGAATACATAATGAATATACTGTAAACTACATCATTATTCTGGGAAAATTCTGTATAGACAAAGCTATATTTATTTTATTAACATTTTAAAGAAATAGAAAATTGAGATTTATAAGGAAAGCCTACTGTTTCACTGTACATAAATGATTGTTATTCTGTAATTAACTGTAATTCTTCTTTTATTTTCCTTTCCTTTCCTTTCCTTTCCTTTCTTTTCTTTTCTTTTCTTTTCTTTTCCTTTCCTTTCCTTTCCTTGAACACTTATGGTTAACTGAGTGACAGATACCAAAAGTATGGCAGCTTGTGTGTATGGAGTGTGTATGTATGTATGTAGTTTTATAATTTTATTGTGAAGTGAAGTGACATGTGGCCAAGTATGGTGACCCATACTCGGAATTTGTGCTCTGCATTTAACCCATCCAAGTGCACACACACAGCAGTGAACACACACACCGTGAACACACACCCGGAGCAGTGGGCAGCCATTGCTGCGGCGCCCGGGGAGCAGTTGGGGGTACGGTGCCTTGCTCAAGGGTCTCACCTCAGTCGTGGTATTGAGGGTGGAGAGAGCGCTGGACATTCACTCCCCTCACCGACAATCCCTGCCGGACCTGAGACTCAAACCCATGACCTTTGGGTTACAAGTCCGACTCTCTATCCATTAGGCCACGACTGCCCCAAATNATAATAATTTTGTGCAATAATAATTATAATAATAATAATAATAAATTATTATTATTATTATATATAACATATATATTTGTCTATTTATATAAAATTGTATATTCATAGTATGGTCAAATTGATTAATCGCGATTAATTGCATCTAACATAAAAGTTTGTAAATATATGCGAGTTTATATCTTGTGATTATGTGATATGTACGAATGTATGTATGTAATTATATAATAATAATAATAATGATAATAAAAATTACACATCCTTAAAATCATATAATTTCCACACAGAGAAAGCACAAAAACATTTGCTTACTAACCAAATGAGAAGGGTTTCTACACAAAGGTCTCGATAAACTTGGCCCTGAGCTTAGATTCTAGGACATGAATGTCAGCGATCCTGGAGATGGAACATTTACAGCCCTCCTGTAAATGTTTAAACATGTGGTAATTTAGATGAATTATTAAGCCGAGTTATACTTAGGTGGATCGCCGTCATGTAACAGCATAAATTTTACTTGGAAATCTATATAAAAGCACAGAATCAGCAGGCGGGTGACCTCAGGAAGAGTTGATCTCATCTAATTTTCTCCACATTAGCGCTGACACTCACTCAGCGAAAGCCATCTGTTGGCAAACATGACCGTGCCTGGTGCTTTCAGGCCAATACAATGAAACTAATGGCGTACCTGCTCAAGAATTTCATTCCATAAGGCTAAAGGAAACAGCCGTCTGGTCTTCTTAAAGATCAGGGCACATGCTTTCAAGTGCACTACTCAACGCTGAAAGAAACACTAGTGGGAATCAAGTTTTAGGGACACAAAAGACCCTTTCAATCTGTTTCATTCTGAATTGCAAAGCTTGAGAGCAGAGCAACGTCCTTCAAACACAGTTCAGCCTGGTCAGCGCTCCGCTGTTAAAGAACAAGAGGGATATCTCTCGCTGTCTTGCCTGAATCATCGGGTGCTTCAAATGTGAATGCTTATGCAATATCAATTAACTAAAAAGTAGCACTCTGTTGAAATCCCTCAGACTTCTTTTTCTAAATCTTCACAAAATTCTCCAATTAATTCAGCTCCAACTGCTTAACAGATTTCTTTATCACTTAAATTTAACATAAAAGTTCAAAAATTCCAACTGAATTGCCAAAATTATGCATTTCAACTAGTAAAAAAACTCACATCTGAGACGTTCGGGTCACTTTGACATTCAAAAATCTATTTTGGTTGTTTTGATTGTAATATATGCATACAAAATTGCGATTGGTCTTTTCATTCTTGCAAAGCGGAAGAACACAAAACTTCAATACATCAATATTTTAATTTGTATATACGTGCAAGAAATAAGGCTAAAACACAACGTTTTAGTCACACAGAGCGGGTTTTTCCTAAATAAGTGAACTGTGTGTGAACATAACCATATTAAGGACTCAAATACAGAACTGACAATCATATTCTGTTGCCGTGTGAACATATAATAATGAATGACTGCATTTTCTTTCACGCCGAATTTAAAGCCTCTACACGTGTGCTAAACTGAGAAATGCAGAAAATGCAATTCTACTTTTACTGTGAATTACCAAATTATTCAATGAACAAATAAACATATCATACTTTGCATATAGACTACAGGTTCCTTAAAAAACCTAAGATATGTAGAAAAGGTTTGTCCAAAGGGACCAACTAAAATAATAACTACCATTCAGAAAATTTAAAAGTGAAGTGACATGTGGCCAAGTATGGTGACCCATACTCGGAATTTGTGCTCTGCATTTAACCCATCCAAGTGCACACACACAGCAGTGAACACACACACCGTGAACACACACCCGGAGCAGTGGGCAGCCATTGCTGCGGCGCCCGGGGAGCAGTTGGGGGTACGGTGCCTTGCTCAAGGGTCTCACCTCAGTCGTGGTATTGAGGGTGGGGAGAGTGCTGGACATTCACTCCCCTCACCGACAATCCCTGCCGGACCTGAGATTCGAACCCATGACCTTTGGGTTGCAAGTCCGACTCTCTATCCATTAGGCCACGACTGCCCCCTTAAATGTAAAATAGCAGGAAAGCTAAAAAGAGAGATAACTTTTAAAAGTATTACATCTTGAAAATAAAGATTTTTTTTTTACCTGGAAACAAAACACAGGGCATCCTGTGCCAACTCAATCTTGAATCTTACATCTGATCAAGCAGATGATGAAGAAAGACTTTTGTTTTAGTGTTTTAGAGAGCAGGCACAATCAATTATAATTCTGCGCCGTCACGTTTACGCTGGCGATGAAATAAAGAGAGCCGCACAGACTGGCATCAAACTTGGCTGAGAGCCTCCGGCTGGCGATGCCTCTTTCTCCAGAGAGAGTCTGATCAAATCAGAACGTCCTGTATTGGATGACTCTGAATTCATTCACTTCAATTCACTCCAGTTCACATCCAACATTAATTATGTTTTTTATGGCAGAATTCTTGTACTGGGTCCATCCTGCCACATTCTTTCTTCAGCTCCAGCCTGATCTGGATAGATATTCACAATCAAAAAGGTGACAAACAAATTCATAGAGGCAGCGAAGCATCTCCTTGCGTCAGACGATAAAGAAGCTCCAGGCTCACACTTTTTGGAAACAAATAATTCAAAGCTTCACGGAGCAGAACAATACAAAGAATCGTACACAAACAATGGAATATTTTCTAAGCAAATATATACACTTGGAATGATTTATTTCTGGAGCTTTTTGCGTGATGGAGCCTATAGAATGCAGTTAGAAGTTGACCCTAAAATTCAAGATATCAGGGCAAAAGAGTTTTTGTCTCTTATTTATATCATGATATAGTTAAGCAATATCATAAGAGTAACGAGTGCAATATCACACGAGTGATGTTTTTGTCCTGAATTGCAAAAGTGCAAATGTGATATTGATTTTATACAACAGTTCAATATTGTTAATATTGTGTTATATTTTAGACACAATATTGTCTGCTTTTGCTCAATTCTTCCAACGGCAATATTACCTATAAAGCGAGAGCAGAACTGTTGAGCATCTCTGAGCAACACGCAGCGGTGCTTCAGCTTTTTGAGCGAATCAATCGGGTGAACCAATGATTCAATGGCCCATTAAAAAATAGAGCCATTTACTTCATTCCTGAATGAATCAGCTGTTTGAATGAATGAATGAATGCATGACTTATTTAGACATTTACCGCCACCTACTTGCAGCTTTAGTTTCTTATTTAGAGTATCATTTAGTAAAAAAATTATAATTTTCCATATTAATAGAAAACCCATTAAAAGTAGGCCTAGCTCACCCAAATAATGAAAATTCTGTCAACATTTACTGACCCTCATGGCTGTTGAAGCCTAAATTTTTGTGTGTAATAAATTCTATTCTGAATGAAATAAAATATATTTTTTATAAAGCTACTATTTGTAATGTTTATTTGATACTTTTCTCATTTAACACAATAATGACTTTAAATTATGTTTTGTGGGTAATTTCTCTAGCAAATTTGATGCACGCTATATTAATTAATTAATCATCACATCATGCAAATAATTAGATAGAAAAATATAATTGCTTGACAGCCCTAAATATACACCGATCAGGCTTAACATTATGACCACTTTCCTTTTGCTGCCAAAACAGCCCAGACCCGTCAAGGCATGGACTCCACTAGACCCCTGAAGGTGTGCTGTGGTATCTGGCACCAAGATGTTAGTAGCAGATCCTTTAAGTCCTGTAAGTTACGAGGTGGAGCCACCATGGATCGGACTTGTTTGTTCAGCACATCCCACAGATGCTCGATTGGATTGAGATCTGGAGAATTTGGAGGCCAAGTCAACACCTCAAACTCATTGTTGTGCTCCTCAAACCATTCCTGAACCATTTTTGCTTTGTGGCAGGGTGAATTATCCTGCTGAAAGAGGCCACAGCCACCAGGGAATACCGTTTCCATGAAAGGGTGTACATGGTCTGCAACAATGCTTAGGTAGGTGGTACGTTTCAAAGTAACATCCACATGGATGGCAGGACCAAAGGTTTCCCAGCAGAACATTGCCCAAAGCATCACACTGCCTCCGCCAGCTTGCCTTCTTCCCATAGTGCATCATGGTGCCATGTGTTCCCCAGGTAAGCGACGTACACGCACCCTGCCATCCACGTGATGTAAAAGAAAATGTGATTCATCAGACCAGGCCACCTTCTTCCTTTGCTCCGTGGTCCAGTTCTGATGCTCACGTACCCACTGTCGGCGCTTTTGGCGGTGGACAGGGGTCAGAATGGGCACCCTGACTGGTCTGCGGCTATGCAGCCCCATACACAACAAACTGTGATGCACTGTGTATTCTGACACCTCTCTATCAGAACTAGCATTAACTTCTTGAGCAATTTGAGCTACAGTGGCTCATCTGTTGGATCGGACCACACGGACCAGCCTTCACTCCCTACATGCATCAATGAGTCTTGGCCGCCCATGACCCTGGCGCCGGTCCACCACTGTTCCTTCCTTGGACCATTTTTGATAGATACGGACAACTGCAGACCGGGAACACCCCACAAGAACTGTAGTTTTGGAGATGCTCTGACCAAGTCATCTAGCCATCACAATTTGGTCCTTGTCAAACTTGCTCAAATCCTCACGCTTGCCCATTTTTCCTGCTTCTAACATGTTAACTTTGAGGACAAAATGTTCAGTTGCTGCCTAATATATCCCACCCACTAACAGGTGCCGTGATGAAGAGATAATCAGTGTTATTCACTTCACGGGTCAGTGGTCATAATGTTATGCCTGATCGATATATATGTATAATGAATTTAATTTACTGTTCTCACACACCAAAATTCAGTCTGAATGACAAGAAATACCCACAGAGACCCTGAAAGCTCAGTTGTGCTCATTGTGAATCACTTTCGATGCTCAGCTAACCTGACAGACCCTAATCAATAATCAGCTATGCCTGAAATGCAAACACAGGTTACGGTGTCAGATCAGCTGTGAAAATATGGGCACTTTAACGAACACAACCCACAGAGCTGATCAATGACAGAAGGAAAACGGCGCCTGGCAAGGTTACGCCATGAAACTGTTCTACAGAGCTGTCAAATGAGCAAAGCAGCACATAAAGAGAGAAAGGGAAATCTGGATTGGACGTGAAACGCTCTCCGCAGGAGGTCTGTGTCAACAGGAGATTTCATTCGACCTTCGAGATGATTAATCTAAACTAGATTCACTGCACTAAATGATTTGTTCATCATCCTCCTTTGAAGCTGATGCTGGGAATCTTTGACATGCCACTGCAGATCTTGTGAGAGGGAATGAAGGACAGTGTTGGCTCTGACTGGGTTTAAGAACCCGGACATAACCTATTATATTAAAACCAAAATTAGCTTTAAATAAACAAATAAATGTCATGAACAATTTCAGGCGATTTCCTGTTACTTTGAGTGCCACATTGGATCGGCCAAATGCATAAATGTAAATACCAATAAATATGATAAAGGCTTTATCCAATTTGTAGTGTTTGCACTTAACCCAGACTTTCTCACACACCGACTGGCAAAATCCTCCACTGGGGCAGATGTTAAATAAGCACTAGCCAAAGATGAATTGCCACTTACTGCTTGTATGTTGCCAACATAACCACTTGGCAGAGAGGCTTCTGCCTGGTCCTGATGTCAGTTTACATGAACAAATACTATTTTTAAATGGAATTGCGACAAAGAAAAACTGCACTCTTAAAGAGGTTCTTGATTACGATTTCACTTTTTTAACTTTAGTTAGTGTGTAATGTTGCTGTTAGAGCATAAACAACATCTGCAAAGTTACGACGCTCAAAGTTCAATGCAAAGTGAGATATTTTCTTTTAAATAAATAGCTATTTAAGGACTACAACAAGCTTCTTCCCAGGTTGGTGACATCACTAACCCTAAAATTTACATAAACTCTGCCCCTAAGAACACGCAACAAAGGGGGTGAGGCCACATTGGGCTGCTTTAGAGAAGAGGAAGAGTTGTTGTAGTAGAGTGTTGTTGCCATGCCGTCATTTTACTGGTTCACAAACAAGGGTCAATTCAACACTGGATTTGCACAAAAGATTAACAAGCTACTCGATGAGTTGAATCAACTCCACAGCAGCTACATAAATGTATCCACTAACCATTCAAAAATGTCCAGTTGCATTCTAAAAGTTGTAACTTCTTCCTAGGTCTCTCCATCAGTGTCGACTCCGGTTTGAACAATGTAAGGCTGAACACCGTTACTGACAATTGTCATTTCGGCTGCTTGAGATTCTCCTGCTTTGTAGTTGTTGAGCAAACGAAGCACGAGCTGTTAAAGCTCCGCCCTCTTCTGGAATGCAGACAGGGAGCAGCAGCTCATTTGCATTTAAAGGGACACACACAAAAACGGTGTGTTTTTGCTCACACCCAAATAGGGGCATATTTGTCAAGCTATAATAAATGATCTGTGGGGTATTCTGAGCTGAAACTTCACAGACACATTCTGGGGACACCAGAGACTTATATTACATCTTGTAAAAGGGGCATTATAGGTCCCCTTTAAATGTAATGCCTATTCCCCAAATGTAGATAATTTAATGTAGACATGTAGCTTATTTGTGTTCTTCTGAAATAGTTAAAATGTCACAATGTCGCATTTTCTTCTTGGCTCGTTCACTTTCACAAGCCAATATTTCAAAACAGACAAAAATTTAGCTCAAAGCAGCATCTCCAAATTTCAAGATAGATGGACAACAACTATGCAGGATTTTACTGGCCTTCTTTTTTGCTAATAAAAGTTTGAGTGGGATTCCAGACTGTGTCTGAAAAAAACCAAAAAACAAAAAAAAAACAGCCATTTGTTTTAAGAGAAAGGAGCATGTTTTGTTTATAAAAATCTGAAATCTAAATAGAAGTCTTAAAATCTTGTGCGGATCCAGGTAAAAATGCAGCCATATTAGCCTACACAAACCAAATTATGAGAGAAGCGAACCAGGCTCCAAATAATTTCTAAAAGTGGGGGACTTTTTCTCCCTGATGGAGATGAAATATTTTGAAGTGCAGTTTACTACTCTTAAAGAACAGCACAATGTCTCCTTAACTCTAAGCTTTAGGTAATTGTTTGCACAAATGATTGTTATTAAATGCAGAAATCAAGCTGTAATGACTGTGGTGTCATTGGCTCTAGCAGCGGGGAAGGCTGCAGTAGTTCTGCGCTTGTGTTCTGTCAGCAATACACCAACATATTGGAGGGTGGAACCACAGAAGTGAGATTTAATTACAGACTCTTGGGGAATGAGAGTTGTAAATGCTGCAGTCTTTCTATAACTTTCTCATTCTGTTGTGGGGTTAAATAAGATCGGAAGAATACAGAGTGTAGAAATTATTTTAAAATCCAACACAGATGGAAAAATTGTGTCAAGAGCTCTATAATAGACATGTGACTGAATTTTTTAATGAATGATGCATTGCATTATTTCAGATTAATTAGATGCATTGCATTTTTTGGTAAAGATAAATAATGAATCATTGTCTGAGCATGAGTATAAAGACTATGAATGTTACAGTGAAAAAATGACTAAATAATCCAAGAGCTTCAGAGTGATTAGTCACATGGCATTTATGTCTGTGGTGATTGGCTCAAAAACGTGTCAGCCAGGCAACTAGTATCATAGACCTGCTTGGTATAAGAAAGGTTGACTGGAGTTGCCACAAGGACAAAAGTCTTTAACAAAACAAGACACAACCTACACCAAATGGGTCTTCAGGTTCCCAGTCAATCGATGATCTGCCATTTGAATGGAGCTCAATTGGATCTAGGTGCCAAGGACCGGGAGCTCTTGCACACAAAGGCTTGTCCTCATAATCCCATTTTCCTGGTGAAGAATTGATTAGGCATTTTGTGTGGGAGGATGTAGGTATGAGGGTAGCATCGACCACTAACTGGCCTCGGCAACCTGATCAATTACGCCAACACCTTTGTCTGTAAATATATGCGCAACAATGCAGAGCCACAATCTTCGAAAAATGCTGATCTCCAATATCCACATAGGAGGCGTCCAAGAAAATCTAAAGTGTAATTTTGTTCTGAAGAACCAAATAAACACATGCGAATCACGGGAAATGGTCGACAAGCTTCTAAATTTAGTTTGAATCCATCTGAAAGAGACACAAGAAACTAATTTCACAGAACAAAACATCCCTTTGTTGAGAACCACCAAAAAATTTTTACAATGTTGCATTTTCTCCATGGTTCATTTGCTTTTACTAGGCAGTATTACAAAACGGACTGAAATGTAGCTTATAGCAGCATTCACAAATTTCATGATAGATGGACAACAGCCACAGGCTTTGATGCATTCTTTCAGTTCATCAACAATTTTGCTATTATCAGTCTGAGAGGGAATCAAGGCTACATCTGGAAAACAACCATCATTAAAAGGCATTTTCAGAGAAAAAGGCATGTTTTGCTTATAAATTAAAGCATAAATCACTTCTGATTAATAGAAATCTGAAAATCTCAGATGGATCCAAGTAAGAATGCTGCCATATATGCCTACAAGAATCAATATAAAATAGAGAAATGAACCAGGCTCTGAAATACCTTTGGCTGTAAGTGTATGTGCTACAATGCAGAGCCACAACCCTCAAAAAAAAGCAGATATTTAATATCCACATGGGAAGTGTCCAAGAAAATCTAAAGTGTACAGTATGTTAATTCTGTTTTGAAGGAAAAAATAAACACATGGGAATCATTGGAAAGGGTCGACAAGCTTCTAAATCTTGGTTGAATCCATCTGAAAGTGAGACAAGAAAAGAAACTAGTTTCACAGAGCAAAATATCCCTTTGATGAGAACCATCAAAAAAAAAAATAAAAAAAAAATCATTTTATCTGCCAGGATCAGAGGGCAACGGCTACCTGGCGAGACTTCTTAATCTGGGGTCTTGTGAAAGAGGTAAAAATACCGGTAATGTTACTTGGCTTGGCCAAAGTTTTCTGAGTGCTGCACCAACCAGCTATTAGCGGTAAATCTTTCTTTATCAGGTACAAAAGGAAACTAATTAGGAGTTTCAATTTCGCAGCATGTTTTAAGCAACCTACGATCAGAACAGAGCCAAACAGCTGCCGGGAAAACCTTTAAAACACGCACACAAACACAATCATCAGTAATGCCGACTGTCTTTCCGAGTGACCTTCCCTGATTATCCGGTAGGGATTATAATTTGATTTGATTCCTGACTTGACCTGCTGTGGAGTTTAAATTTAACTGGGTAATTATAGGTTAAGAAGAAGTGGGTAAACGGCTCCTGAAGATTTTCATGATTGTAATAATCTCACACATCATCTCTCCAGTTAGCAAACACCAACCCCATCTACACACTCCAGCTATCTGGATATATATATATATATATATTTATGTATATAAATGGTTGTTTATTCCATTTAAAACATCAAGTAAATGTTTAATGCATCTGAGTAAATCATTGTTGAACACTCCAAGCAAAAGTTTATAATGTAACCAAAAAGACTTAAACCATTGCACACTACAAGACAAAATTAAAGGTGAAGTATGTACGATTTCTATGTTATAATACATTCCCTTAACCCAGTTTATTGTTCATTGACTATTTTCAGTATACCATTCGTGGGTTTTCTCCCCCAAAAGTGAAAACATTGAGTATATCAGGCACAATCAAAACACAGAGATTGGTTTGCCCAGATCCGTCAATCTCTTTCCAGCTCAACCAATAGCGAGAAATTGGGGCGTGGCTACTGTAGCATGTGGAGCCAGAGGGTGTTTAACCGGTGTGAGACCATGACTGATGCTTTACATGGGAAAAGACATTCAAATTCAGCTACAAAAGTGCTGGATTTATACCTTCAAAGATTAAACAGGTCATGAACACGTCAAAGAGAACGGGGCATTGCAATGCAACACGCTACAATACAAGATCTTCATGCACCTGTTCAGAAAGACAAATGTACCAATGTTTATACTGTTTACTAAGTGTGTCCAGTGTAGATAGCCACAAATAGTTGTGGTGCGTCATGTTAAAAATGTACATTGGGTTTGCTCGCGTTCGCTCTAGATGGAGTCTTAACCTACTTGATTGCTTACTCATGACACATAGCAGCACAGCTAAAAGTTTTTCTCATATGTTGGACCTTTTATCTAAAGTTGCTTACTTAAACATGCCTTCACAAGTACCCATAAGAGCTGTATTTGTGATTTTTGCATTAGGAGGCCCGACGTGTGAAGGGGGCGTTTCCAAGTTTGTTTGCAAAAATGCTGTAATTTTGTAATTCTGCTAAATGCCAGTAGTGTTGCAGAAAACACATACAATATTATTTTGTATTATCCATTAAAATTACATTTCTGTCCATATTATACGCCAGATATAATCCAAAACTGATGGTCCAATGTAGGGTATAATGTATACAATTAAATAAAAATAAACTGTAACACTTTATTTTAGGGTCTTTTAACTAGTTGCTTATTACTAGAATATTGGCTGTTTATTAGTACTTATTAAGCACATATATAAATAATGCCTTATTCTGCATGACCATATTCTACATTCTTAACCCAATACCTAAACTTAACAACAAACGTACTAATTATTAATAAGCAGTAAATTAGGAGTTTATTGAGGGAAGTAGTAGTTAATAGTGAATATGTGTTCCGTATACTAAAGTGTTACCTACTACAGTTACAGTCCATCAGCATTGGACTCTGTATAATATTATATAAACCCTCATGCTAATAGCCTAGGTGCATACCATGAGTTTATTAACAAGGACACCTTTAGCTAACGCTGTTGGAGACCCTGAAGTTAACGGACTGTAACCATTCTATTAATAAAACACTAAACCACAAACCTTTGAAACAACATGTACTGCCTTCTTAACTCCCCTTGAGGAGCTTCATACGGAAAGCTTAGAACTGCTCACAGCATACCACACTTTCACATGCAAAACAAACCAAATAACTCAGTATGAATGACCAAATGACAGAAAAGACCATTCATACCTGTCATAAAATGCTCTATATTGACAGCTTTGAATCATTCACGCTGCGAGCCGCAAAAAAGCCACCTTGTAAATATTTGTTAGTTCAGTAAAGACGAACACTAATTGGCCTAAAGGGGTATAAGGGACAGCGGCGGGCGTAACGACACAAGCTGAGTGAATGGAAAGATAAACACACAGGCACACAACGGCCACTCTTATCAGTCATATAGTGGCTGCAGGGAGGACACAAGCTAGTGGGAAAAAAGTATTGTATTTGACTCTTGCACGAACTAATCAGAACAAACTAAAAGTCTGCAACATGCCACTTTCATACTTGGAGGAGCTGTTTAACATGCGTACACACACGTAGCTAATGTACGTAATTATTGTATTGGGATGCAAAGCACACATTGGAGGGTAGCAGGGACGCTACTTTTTTCCAAGGATGCAAAAGGTGGTGGAAGAAAACAGCAGTGCTTCATTTTAAACTGCATAAACAATCAACTTAAAAATTACTTGGGAAAATCTCCATCGCAGGACACACTCTCCTCCAGCGCTCTCCTCCATCTTGAAGTTGTCTTAGCCTAATTATGTAAATGAAACACTGTATGTGCCATTCTAAGCACTTAATGTGCGGAAAAAAGCTACAGGACCCATGAATCAACAGCCCACACAAACACACACAGATGTAAACACAACCCATTTAAACAATCTAATCACTTTTGTCCTTGGTCACCGTCACTATGTGAGAGTGTTTTAATGAGGTAAACAGTCTGCACTGATTACACTGCTAGAGAAAGAGAGGCTTGAGATGTACAGGAACGCAATAACACAACGCAAAACTGATACAATGAGCATGTTGGGGAAAGAGCTGTTGTTGGGTTTAATAATGTTTGTGAGGTTGATGGCATTGTGTCTTTGAATCATACTCAAGAGTGGGTTTTTTTTTGAGACACTTAGCAAGCTGCAAGGAAAAAAGATTACAATAAAAAGCAAACTGGGATGAATTAATGTGTAGTCAGTGCTTTTACCGGTTATGTTATGTTCCAGTTTAGCTCTTCCTGACAAAATATACAAAATAAGACCTACAAAAAGATGAAAACCTATAAAAAATGTAGATGTAATTTATGAAATTTGCAAATGTAAAATGCATAAAGTGCATAATATCTTAAAAAAACAAAACAAAAAAACAAAGAACTAAAACCTACAAATTGAAAAATCTAAAACAATCTGAAAAAGCTTTAAATTAATCAACAAATTTTCTGAAAACAACAACAACAACAACAACAAACAAACTAAAAATATTATAAAATACATGAAAAGCTAAAAAAAATCTGAAAAACCTAAAAATTAAAACCCAAAATTTACTTGAAATAACAACAGCATTAAAATCTACCAATTATCTGAAAAACCTTAACATATTTTATGGCGTTTCAACTGTATTTTGTCATAAATCATTCAGTGTACATAAACAACCCTAAAAATGAAAACCTACCAAATAAAACACACAAAATACTTTGAAAAACCAACAAATTAAAATCTACCAATTCTCTGAGAAATCTAAAAATTAAAACCTACAAATTACTTGAAAAACTTGTGGAGTATTTTTAGCTTTAGCTTAGATTTAGGTCTGTTTAAAGGATTAGTTCACCCAAAAATAAAAATTATCCCATAATTTACACACCCTCAAGCCATCCTAGGTGTTTATGACTATCTTCTTTCAGCCAAACACAATCTGAGTTATTAAAAAATATTCTGGCTCTTCCAAGCTTTATAATGGGAATGAATAGTACCAGAGATTTTGAAGCCCAAGAAAGTGCATCCATCCATCATAAAAGTAAACCATACGGCTCCAGGGGGTTAATAATGGCCTTCTGAAGCGAAGTGATGTGTTTTGTAAGAAAAAAAAAATCCACTTTATAACCTATTATCACTTTAATCACCTCCCATTATAAAGCTTGGAAGAGCCAGGATATTT
This sequence comes from Anabarilius grahami, assembly GCA_003731715.1. NCBI lineage: Eukaryota > Metazoa > Chordata > Actinopteri > Cypriniformes > Xenocyprididae > Anabarilius > Anabarilius grahami. The sequence continues at coordinate 2,251,621 of RJVU01042532.1, forward strand.
TTAAATTTAACTCTGATTGTGTTTGGCTGAAAGAAGAAAGTCATATACACCTAGGATTGCTTGAGGGTGAGTAAATTATGGGGTAATTTTCATTTTTGAGTGAACTAACCCTTTAAATGGCCGAATGATAACCATACAGTGAATGAATGCAAACGATATAAGATATTAAATAGTGAGTTTGAAGAACATCTTACTGAGCAAGTTGACATGCTAACATCTATCTACCTAAATATAACACATCTGATTTAACAGCATAGTCATTTGAAAGAAACTCTATGTGTCCCAATAGGTTTGTTACCGCCGCAGTACCACATTCCTTACATGTCTGGACAAAGGCTTTGTACACTGAAGGATGTCTGTACACCCAGTACACCTTTAGCACAAAGACTCTATTGGAGCAATGTGGTGACAAATGTTCAAAAATGTCTCGCCCGAGAAAGTACAGACCTGTATTATAGCTCTCTGCACATTATGTACCAAAACTGGAAGACTTCATAAACTTCAAGTTGTACTATTTTTACCTGAAACAAGAGTAAATACCCTTCAGATACCAGTCCAGATGACATGCGGGTTATTACATTTAAAAATGTCCAACCCAAACAAACAAAATTAAATTTCCACCATTTTATCAATGGCCTGTTTCCATGCCCACCTACTGCAGAAGCTCAAAACATTTTTTTTTTTGATTGTGAGATTGCAGAGATTGTGTTATTTGTTTCTCTCTGGAAAGTACTCTGAAACTCTGCCAATGATAAACAGCAGTTTCAGCCTGCCGTCCAGAGAGTTTTCCTGCCATTTAAACAGACAGAAAGCCTGCATTTGCTCATCTAAACAGTTAAAATGGCTCATTCAGTAATCACAACTTATGCCACATATTTTATAAATATTAACATATTTAAATACTCAGCAGCTTTGCCCACCGTGATGACTGGCAGTATAGACTTTAATTAACATTATTCTGTATGTGCTATAATGAAAATACAACTGAATTCATCTCATGACATTGTGGTCACTCCTAAACAGAGGTGCAATAAAGCCCATTCAATAGGTTAAAAATAAATAATAACCAAACATTTTTATGACATGATATGAAGCATCACATCGGTTTACAAGCAGTAAAGAATGACAAATCATGAAATTATGCTATCACTTAGACAAGTTAAAAATATAAAGTCCCTAAATGGTTTCGCTGTCCTTGGATGCTAAAAGTCAAAACAACAACAACATTATCCATCATATTCCGCTGTCTCAGAGCGCAGCTCATGTTACTACAGAGAGCTACGTCAAAAAACAATCAGTTCGCTCCCGCCAGGACGCGTCCTTTACAACGCGGCTCTACTTCCAGAAGACTGCAGGGGTACAGATCTTTAAAACAACTGAGGAACTGCATATCATAATCAATCATTTCTGTTCATGAGGTTCACACACACACATAAAATTCTACATGCTGTTTTTTTTTTTTTGGTAATTGAATACAAAAGAAGAATTTTTGAAGAATCTGAAAAGGACAAACACACCATAAAAGTATTCTAAAATTAGTCCATATGACCCATGCTGTATATTCAAACACAGAAAAGCTCATCATGTGCCTTCGGAAGACTTGGAATATTGTACAAGTAATATGGAACTTAGCAGACATGGTCATTATAGAAAAGTGCTGTCTAAAGATTCTGCTGAAAGTCATAAAGATTTGGAAAGACATAAAAGTGATTAGATAATGACAGATTTTTAATTTTGGGGTGAACTACTTCATTAAAGAGCCAATCAGCTTTGGAAATATGACATTAAAAACACCTCAGCAGCACAAAGAAACTCAAGAGTGACATGGATCGAGCTCTTCTTCCACTTAAAAAAGAGCAAAAATAAATAATGAAAGAAACCCTATCAGCCAATGAAATGAAGTACAAAATAAATATATATATACACACACACACTCTCACACTTTTGTGTTTATTTCCTTCATTATATGGTATGAGTCATAAGAGAGACACAGGATGCACTGATTGCAGGTCTGGATTTGTCTTTAATTGCACGTCTTCTCTCAACAGTACAAGAATCCACTTTATATGAAATGCTTTGGGCTCTAAAGCCAGAAAGTGTCTTATTGCTGCCCTTTGCTCTCCTGGTCAACACACATGCACAACAGGAAAAATTATGTGGTTTGACTGGTATGATTGGAGCCAAATATATATGCACATCCTCCATACACATACAAAGCACACATATAAACACATGCACACCATTTTTAACACTGCAAGAGTTGATGACCTATGCTGAATTCGCTAACTCATACTAGTATACTACTCATACTACTTTTACCGTATTTTTCTATGGCAGAAATAGTAAGAGTAGTATGTGGTTCCAAATTCAGCACTAGTGTGTCCAATCACTGTCCAGTCATTAACACAACATATCCAATCATGTGTCTAATCAACCTCCCAATCACAGCCCTACTGTCACAATACAGCCGCTAATGCGGCAATTATCACCAATTACTTACTGATCTGACCTCAGCCTGTAATGAACGACACCATAAGTCAATAGGAAACTGTAGGTGGATCTGAGATGATCACTGTCAACAATCGATTAGGAAGTTAATTAAAACATTCTTCATTAGAAGAGCTGAATATTGTTAGAGAGTGGCTTAACAACCACCACATGGAATCACTATTTTCATTTAAAGGAAAGTGAAATTACATTAACTGTGCAAGTGGCTTGAGGTTTACAGCTTTCAAATAATGTCAAGATTAATTAATAATTTCAAAGTTAAATGGCAGAGTAAAAATGAACACAAATGGTTACCCCAAGGACCCTTCATCATTAAAGTTAAAATACTTTTAACATTTGATTGGATGAACATGGTGTAGAATTGCCAATGCACACACCTGAACGACCGCACATTAATTCAATTCAAAGTTGTTTAGCCTAATGCTAATGATCTATATTATAAGGTGGATGGATTGTTAAATTTAATTCCATTTAATTATTAAAAATAATAATTATTTATTAAACATGGTTTTATAAAAGCTAACAGAAAAGCAAGAAGCCAAAGAGGCTTGAGGAGGAACAAATACAGGTATAAACAAGTTGGTTAAGGGTTTAGACAGGTGTTTTTGTGCAGTTAGATCAGTAGTTAGCATGTTCAGCTCATTTACAGGGATGTCACGGGACCGATAAACAGAGAGATTGCAGACGAGAGCATCTGTTAACGATGCTGTCTTATAATAACTTGGCTGCATTGAAGATGAAAGCTCAAACCATCCCCTGTAGGAAAGCACAAACAGATCATGTCAAACAGCTAATAAGAGGTGACACTCATTTGGGCGCCTCTCAGAAAGAATATCAGATCCTTTAATGCTATCAGGATTGTAACATGAGTACACTGGCACAACAAGTAATGTCTAGTCCTGAACAACACATCCTAATCTCTAACCTGAGGGACTTAAACTGTGTCCTAAAACAGACATGATGTGACAGGGTGAGTACATTTTTAATCCTCTCTAAAAGCAAAATGTAGAAAGCAACAAAAATCACAGGCAATCAGGCAATATGCTTATTTGATGGGGTTTGGACCAATGAGATTTTGCTGTGGGTGGAGCTGGTCAGTGACAGAGAATGTACTGAATTCAATTAAGTTACTTCTAAAAAATATATAAAAAATAGTATTATTTAATTAATTAAAAATAAATAAATCTTATAAAAATGTGAATTTTTACCCAACGTTTCTTGAATTTTTATATTTTATGTATATGATATGTAAATTACATAGCTTGAGGCCCATTCACACCAATGACGATAAGTATAACGATAAAGATATAGTTCTAAAAATCGTTATAAGTAAAAGAATACCAGAGTCCAAACCACATATAACGATAATGGCACAATATCATTGGAATCACTTTGAGAATTTTTTTTTCCAGCTGGTGAATGATAAAAACATTGAAAGCCAAACACATTCCATCCTACTTTAAAGAGCTTAAGCATTTAAAGTGGCAAACGGCAAAACTGCAGTGTGATCTTAGAATAAACAGAACGTTATCGTCCGTTGGAGTGGACACTAATATAGTTATTGCTATCTTTATAATTATCGTTCTTGGTGTGAACGGGCCTTCATACACAACAATACACAACTTTTTTATTAACAAAATGTTAATTTGAGACTTCATATTTGTAGAAATGCAATTTTATTTGTGCAATATGCATACAAAAATTGTCTATTTTAAAGGTACACTATGTAACTTTTTGGCCCTCTAGTGGGTTAAAAGAAAAAACTGCATGCATTTTGCAGAAGAACATTGTTTTGGTTGTAGTTGTTTGGCATTTCTCGCCATCTCTGAAAAGCCAAGCTAATGTTGATTCTTGTTTTATTACGAGCTCTGTCGCATTCTCTTTTTGAATTTTTTTTTTTCAAAAGTGTAATTCTCCAGAGGTTGGAGATGTAGCTGCTCAATATCAACCTTTCTCACTTGTTGTGACAACTAACCTATGCATCTCCCACACCATACACGCTAGGGCTGGGACCTTTTTCGATTCACGATACAGAGAATCTTGAGCGATTCTGATATTTTTCGATGTATCGCGATCCTCTCTCGAATCGATTCTGAGCTTAGTTTTTAACAGCAGATGGCACTATGTGCTTTAGAAAAACCTGTACTGTGCTTGCTTCCAGTTCCTTTACACACACCACTTAAACCTAAAATAATCATTCATAAAGTTCGAAAAGGTTGAAGCGAATTACAAGGGTGTTCGCAATGGGCTGTGTTTACATTAATCTCGCATCATAAAAGCATTCTGAGCTGAGGTGACATGACCCAGCCGAACGCATGAGTGCTCTCCAGCACTCTTCTTTGTGAGCATTTGAGTGTGCAGTTGAAAACTAGCCTAGAGCTCCATTTGCTGTTAAAAACTATGCTCAGAATCAATTCGAGAGAGAAATGATCAGGATCGATCCAGATTCATTGTATCGCAAATCAAGAATCAAGAATCGATGTATTGTCCCAGCCCTATTACACGCGTCAAAATAGCCGGAGCAACTTCTCTATTAACGGATATGATGAGACACACATGGCATGTGACGTTATACGCAATTTCCCACAAAAAACCAAGGTCTAAAATATAATGACTTATAATAGGCTTACCATAGTGAATCAAGGTAAGACAAAAACACATTTTGGAAAAAGTATTGATGTTGTATTGACTGATTATTTAAATGTTGTTAATTTTGAACAAAAACATGTACATAGTGTACCTTTAAATAAGTATTTATATATTATGAACAATTTTATACTCAGAATAGTATTAACTTGTCCACCATCTTGGATGATTAATTTTTTTACTGACCTTGTTACAGTGCATTTTGGCATTGTCTTGTCTGAAAAGGATGCACCATAAGAAGATATTTTATAAGACAGCATAATAATGCTGCTCACGTACCTTTTAAAACAGTCTTTGCGCTGGGAGCACACCTATAACGCCTTAAAATGCCGGTAATGAGAGCTATTAACACTGAGCAAAAATACTTTTTCTGACTAAAAGTACTAAATATTTCTAAGACGTACTATAAATTTGGCTGCTGCCGAAAGGCTGACGGTGAGTGCAGTTATTATCTGTTCAACACGTGCTGACGTAGAAGAAGAAGATGAAATTACAAGAGTACAAAAAAGAAAACAGTGGACAAAAAGGGATGAAAGCAGAGTACACCGAGTCCTTTCATTATTCTGTCTCCAGACAGTTTAAGCTTCACTTTTTGACCTTAATCAGTTTTGATTAAGTGAATTACATCACAACATTAAAGGTCTCTCTCTCTAATTGATCAGAGGCAGGAAGTTGCGGAGAGAGGGACAAAATACTGATGACAATGTCTGCGGTGATTAAGAACATAAAAAAACGAAAGATCAAAGACGAGAGGTCGAGGAGCATGTTTGATGCCGCTTCACAGACTCGGAGGTGAACGCCTGCACTTTAAATACTCGGCTTAGACGGAAAGGAGGAGGTAGAAACACAGAATACTGATGGGAGGAATGAATGCGAGCATTTGATTTGCTAGGTCTTCAGTTAAATGGTCACTAGTGACCATTTAACTGAAGACCTAGCAAATCAAATGGTTTTTACTATGGTTTAGTTGCATGTAGGATTTCTTTAATGCATCCTTTAAACTGCTACAAACAAGTTATTCATGTTCAGCATGCTGATTCATCCATCTGAACTCCCTGAAACCCTTTGTAGTCTTGTAGTTGATTGTAGTCTTGAGTTCTGGGAAGGAACACGTCACAATATTCCTCATTTAAATAATTCCTGCCCAAGGCATATGGAAAATAAAGGGGGCGGGGCCTGGTTGAGTAGCATTTGTAGTGTGTTGAAACTCGGGGTCATGGTAAGGGACGTGACATTTCCCAAACATGCTCGAAGTGGTTGACCAATCACAACACACTGGTCCAGCCAACCAATGAGAGCACATTGCGCTTTTCGGAAGGAGGGGCTTCATAAAGTCTAAACAGAGTGTTACTGACAGACTGTGAAGAGAGGTGCTGCAACAATGTAAAATATGGTTCAAAAAGGTGTTTTTGAACATTCAAGCATGAAAACCTATTCTAGCAGATCCCATGAACAAAATCAAGACCTTGTAAAAGGGCATAATATGGCTTGTTTACTTGATATAACTTGTTTACTAATGCACATTCTTGAGGCAGGGACATTTATGAATAATTCATCAGTGGACTTTTTTTTTTAATTTTTTTTTTTTAAGAAAAACTATGTTTGTCTAATCTTTTATCCAAATTGCTCTGCCTACGAAATGAGTTTCTCCTTACGGTTGACTTTGCCAAACCCTGTCATACAGAGACCCTTTCTATAATATACTGTATTAAATTTAAATTTCATTTAGAAATACGTCACATTATAAAAGTAAAAAGGATTGCAAGCACTGTATTCAAGGTAGTTTTCACACTTGACTGATCACTTGATCCAATCTTGAATATGAATCTCACCTGCTGCAGGTCTCTTTTCACATTATACACTGAAAAAATGAGCAAAAAAGCAGCTTGTCACTGAAGCAATACCATTAAAGCATGCATTAGCACCTTAAGACACTTTTTTTTTGCATATTTAGTAGCTTAAGACACTAATATACACCTTTTAGGGGTAGATAAGACACAAAGCGAAAACCTTTAAAGGGGTCCTTAATTATGATTTCACTTTTTTAACTTTAGTGTGTAATGTTGCTGTTTGAGCATAAACAACATCTGAAAAGTTACAACGCTCAAAGTTCAATGCGAAGGGAGATATTTTCTCTTACAGACAGGAAGATTTTTGGAAGAATGGCAGTAACAAACAGATCTCGTCCCCCATTGACTACCATAGAATCTATTTTTCCTACTATTGTAGTAAATAGGCGGCGAGATCTGTTTTGTTCCTGACATTCTTCCAAATATCTTCCTTTGTGTTCAGCAGAACAAAGAAATTCATACAGGTTTGGAACTATTTGAGGGTGAGTAAATGATGACAGAATTTTCATTTTTTGGGTGAACTATCCCTTTAAGTACTACAACAAACGGCTGGCAGGGATTATAACGAGCTTCTTCCCGGGTTGGTGACATCACAAACCCCAAAATTTACATAAACCCTGCCCCCGGGAACATGCAACAAAGGGTTGCTTTAGAGAAGAGGAAGAGTTGTTGGAGTAGAGTGTTGCTTCACAAACGAGGGTCAATTCAATGCTGGATTTGCACATGAGATTAACTTAACGGCACATGCTAGTCGATGAGTTGAATCAACTCAAAGGCAACTACATAAATTTATCCACTTCCAACTTCCAGCTGGATTCCAAAAGTTGTAACTTCCTGAGGCTCTCCATCAGTGTCCAACTCTGGTTTGAACAATGTAAGGTTGAACACCGTTACTGACGATCATCATTTCGGCTGCTTGAGATTCTTCAGCTTTGTTGTTGTTGAGCAACCGAAGCATGAGCTGTTAAAGCTCCGCCCTCTTCTGGAAAGGGGGCCGGGAGCAGCAGCTCATTTGCATTTAAAGGGACACACATAAAAATGTGTGTGTTTTTCCTCACACCCAAATAGGGGCACATTTGACAAGCTATAATAAATGATCTGTGGGGTATTCTGAGCTGAAACTTCACAGACACATTCTGGGGACACCAGAGACTTATATTACATCTTGTAAAAGGGGCATTATAGGTCCCCTTTAAGGGTACTGCCTCAGGGACAAGTTAAAGGTCAAATTTCGCACAAGTTCTGTACATTATAGCCAAGCGAATGAAACTTGAGTGTGGTTACTTCACGAAAACCACGTTTACAGCAACAACATGGTTTAGACTCATCCACATCAAAGCAAAAGCTCTTGTGTAAAAATTCACTAAATGTGTTTATATTGCTGGGAAGTAGCAGATGGTTGATTTGAATCCTCAGCAGCACAGAGCTCAGGAAATAGATTTGACTACATAGTGCCATGAGTTCAGTTCCCCAGAGGTGAGTCTATGAGGAGAGTCACTTAACCTTGAGTCTCGGAGCGGGAGAGCTCCTGTCCAACCCTGAGAAATTCATTTACTGGGAAAATGACCTTGTATAACACCTGATTCAACCAAAAATAGAGTGATTCATTCTTTTTCCTACAGAAATGGACAAAAATGCTATGTTAACTAACTACACTCCAAATTATTTACATTTGGATGACCCAACGGGGAAGAGCAGTCAATGACTCATTTTTCTGAAAGTGTGATAGAGCCATTAAATTTCTAAGGATACAATTTGTCCTGTAGATTTTCACCAGAAAACAAAGATAAATGCTATTTTGCTTTAAAGTTCCCAAAATAGAGCCTTATCTTTATTTAAACAGACCTAGGAGCCTCTGCCCACCTCATTTTCTTCCCAAACTCTTCTGTCCTCAGAGAAACCATCACCTGTACAGTGGAGCATTGCCTGCAGTCAGTGAAAACCTTCCATTACACAGCGCACAGGTCTGCGGCTAATGGTTGCCCTCATCATAACACACCCTGCCATATGATGGAGGCAGCTATCGCCATGGCGACATGTGCCAGGTGATGCAATGTGAAGTGAAGTTTCCATGGAAAAAGTCAATTTATCGACCTAAAGTTCCAACCTACCAAAAGTGCCAACATTAAACCAACCATAAACAACCTATTAGACAGGTTGTTCTGTACACAGTTTGGTACGATTCCGGTACAATAGGAAAAACAGTCACACTAAGACTTTGCCTAAAAAAACTCCTAATTACTGCTTATTAATAGTTAGTAAGGTAGTTGTTAAGTTTAGGTATTGGGTAGGATTATGGGATGTAGATTATGGTCATGCAGAATAAGGCATTAATATCTGCTTACAAAGTACTAATAAACAGCCAATAACCTAGTCATTTGCATGCTAATAAGCAACTATAGTTGATATATAAATATATAGGGTGAATTCAGAGTGATTGGGACACTTTTTGCCATTGAGATGACTTGGAAAAAGTGTCCCAATCAACCTGAATTCACCCTAACACTTTAGCTTAGGGTCCAATTCTCACTATTAATAGTGAGAATTGGAACCTAAACTAAAGCGTTACCAGACAAAGGAACAAATCCACAAAGCTAGGTTTCTTTTATTTTATTTTGAACAGACAGTAGTGCAGATCACAATTTGTTCCATCTAGCGGCATTTAGTCCCCTAGTTGGTACAGTACAGCCTCCTTTAGTGTATTAAACACTAAGCAGTAAACAGAACGCATTCTTGCATAGGTCTTTTTTATTATTTTTTTGCAGGGCTGATAAAAAACAAAAGGTATTTGGTCACAATCAGCTACAAAACTGAAAAATATCTTGTGTTATAAAAGAACAAAATGAATAGAATAATGAAAAATTAAACTTGTGCATTGTTACAGTTTGCTCCACTTAAAATATATTTATACATTCAAAGCTTAAGCCCAACCCTTCTATACTTAGTTTTCCATGTTCCGCTCCGTTTTGCGCATAATTAAGCGCGTGAGCTTTCTCCTCTGTCCATCAGCACAGAAAGATGGATTCGATGCGTGCGCACTACTTAGTGCACTTTGTGCACACATCTATCCATTTAACATCTATTATACATATATCTGTCTACCCTTCTATCCATCTATTTACAAGTTTAATTATCAATCCATCTGTCAATATATCCATCCATCTAGCTGTCTATCCATCTATTCATATATTTATCTGTCCTACCATCTATCCACCCATCTTTCCGTCTGTGAATTAATCTACAGTATCCATATATGGATATCCATCCATCCATCCATCCATCCATCCATCCATCCATCCATCCATCCATCCATCCATCCATCCATCCATCCATCCATCCATCCGAAGTGTTTAAGTTGGATGGATTCACATCACGTCAACTCTTGCTTGATCACTGTTTCATTGATCTCTACACTGTTTTTATTGAGCCTTCCATAAACAACGCCAAACCAGCAGACATGACCTTTAGATGAATCGATTGGACTGATGATAGTCTTAACAGCTGCTCAGTAATGGTACTAATTAATACAAATTATGCCTTTTGATGGAGATTAACAGATTTGCTCGGAGCGCGGACATCTGCGAGAGGAGAGACATCAGAAGAGCAAAGAGAGAAATTGCATAATTAAAATCAAAAAGACTAGACTGCAATTCCTGCATTTACACAGAAAAGATCTGGACTGATGCAGAAACAAGCATTTTCCTCACCTCACATTGCCTTCCGAACCCCTCCCGTCATGAATAATTCAGGTCTCGTACGTGGCACGTGAGAGCGAGCACTCCAGAAATAGCTCATGCTGCTAAAAAGAGAACAGAGGCTCCAAATTTAGTCCGCCTGCGTTCATTATTCACTGCACGTGGCAGGAATGAGCAGGGGACCGGGAATTATGGGATGCTTTTAGGTCAAAGTCGCAGAATCACACTGCTCTTTAAGCGGTCCAGACAAGGGCTTCTCCAGGGACATTTATTTATTTAGAGAAAGAGAACGGGAAAGGGAAAATGAAAGAAACGGGGCGTTGCGATGGCAGACGGAGCTCAAAATAAACATCAGCAAAGAATAGACAAACAGCCCTGTTTACTGTAACCCAGATAAATACACAAATCTGTTGACCAAAACAACAAACAAGAGAACTGTGTAATTTAACTAACCAACAAAACCCTGAATAGATTGTGCCTCTAAAAAGAGCCATTATAAACAACATAATGTCATTTGAAACAATGGAGAAGGGTATTAAAGTCAACATTTTATCTCTGTAATGTATTTCTGATTGAAACCTCATATTTGGAAAAAAAATCCTTGGGTGAAACTTGATTTTATCCATCAGGACTTATTTGGAGAAGATTGTGTTTAGAAAGAAAGTAAACATGGTCAGTTTTTGACTAAATATGTGTGAATATGCTGACTTCATTCCAACAGAGATTAACTGACACATGACTAGTCAGCCGTAACCCTCATTTAGCACATTGTTAGTTGTGCCAAATGAAATGAACTGTGCTTGCAATGGGAATATGAAGCTGGAGCGCACGTCTCTGCGGCCCCATGACACCCCACTAGCCGCTCTCATCATCTAGAGCAGGAGGGGAAGAGAGGAAATTAATCATTGTCTTCACACGCTGCCTCAACTGGAACACAAAACTACCTGTCCTCGAAAAACAAATCACGCAAACTGGAACAAAGAGAGCTGAACTTCCTCAAGCACTTAGAGATTATCCTCATCACACAAACCACATACAAAACACCAAAAAACAAGTTTAATATTGTTAATTGTTTGAAGACTAATTTTGTTGTAATGCAGCAAAAAACATTTAAACAATTAACAATATAAAACTAACGATAACTATAAACTGAAAATAACATTAATGTAATGAAAATAATGTATAATGTTGAAATTCTATACTATTTTGTCTAAATAAATTTAAAATAAAAAGTTAAAACTAAAATATATAGAAATGTTACACAGGAATTTAGGCATCACATCATTATAATGTACAGTATGAAAAATGGATATTCATTTTGAGATTTGCTAAAGGTTACATTTAACAGTGAAAAAATGTATTGAACTTTAGATGACAGCAAGGTTAATCTAAATGTAAAAATTGGAGAAATGAGCATGTATACAATTATACATCTTATACCTCTTCAAATATCATCCAATACGGATAAAATAAATTAAAATAAACTAGTGCTGTCAAAAATAGCGCGTATCAGTGTAACGCGTAAAAAAAAAAAAAAACGCAATTTAATAATAATAATAATAATTCCTTACATTTATATAGCGCTTTTCTGGGCACTCAAAGCGCTTTACATATTGAAGGGGGAATCTCCTCAACCACCACCAATGTGCAGCATCCACCTGGATGATGCGACGGCAGCCATATCGCGCCAGAACGCCCACCACACACCAGCTTATTGGTGGAGAGGAGACAGAGTGATGAAGCCAATCAGTATATGGGGATGATTAGGAGGCCATGTTGGACAGAGGGCAATGGGCAAATTTGGCCAGGATGTCGGGGTTACACCAGCATTCGTTTTTTCCGCCATAATTTGGCTAGTGTTACATTATATGATTACACTCTTCTACACGCAAATGCTTTTAATTCATTCAAGTGCCACAAGAAAAAACAAGAACACGCTGTCTGTGAATTGTGTCTGTGTGACACACACACACAGAAAGACGCACGTCGGTACTGAGTTCTCTTTCACGCTTGAGCAAACAATAACACAGAATGATGCCAAAATTCCAGTCATAAGAGCAGTCTTAAATGAGTTAAATAAGAGCTTAAAGAGTTGTGAGAAAACGAGATGGCGTCAGATCCACGTCAAGCAGCGGCTCTTAAAGTCACAACAGCCTAATAAACCAGTTGCTGTGATGTCTGTCATTAATGTTCATCAAAGAACAAAGGTAACAGAGAAAATTGTAGCTTTAAAAAGGATTAATCTATATTTAATTCATAATTTATGCAGTGGAAAATGTAAAGTGTTTGATAACTTTATTCAATTTCTGTATATTTCCTACCTGACAGGAAGGCCACAGGTAAATATGATATTAAAATGGATTTATGTGGAGATTGTTTTAAGTTCTCTTAAATTAAAAGTTTTTTTTTTTTTAAGCCTAACAAATGTTGAAATTGATAGCTTTTGGTTATACTGTAATGTTGAATGTCTATAATTAATGTTGTAAAAAAAAAAATCTATGGCATAGAGACAGTATTAGTATCAGTGATGCTGGACTTAATCGATTGACAGCACTAAAATAAATTAATATTAAATTATTATTAATCTTAATATCAGCTGATAACTGACGTGGTAGCAATATATCATGCATCCCTACACAAAACCACACACACACACATGTTTGTTTTTGTGAAATGTGGGGACATTCCATAGGCGTAATGGTTTTTATACTGTACAAACCGTATTTTCTATCCCCCTACACTACCCCTACCCCTAAACCTAACCATCACAGGAAACTGTGCACACTTTTACTTTCTCACAAAAACTCATTCTGTATGATTTATAAGCCTTTTGAAAAGTGGGGACGTGGGTAATGTCCTCATAAATCACCCTCTCCTTGTAATACCTATGTCATACCCATGTCATTATACACATTTGTGTCCTGATATTTCACAAAAACATGCCCACACACACA